>JAJGRW010000661.1:0-23536 GCA_025461045.1 Carex parvula | reverse complement strand
TATGACTTCTACATCAAAAAATTATTTTCCATGATAGGGTCACAAGTGCCCACTGAACAGGTAATTATGACAAATTTTATGACTAATTTATGGATTTGAATTTAGGTTGCTGTGTTGACAGATTCTAATATGACACTTTGGTTATAAGTTGCTTGTTAAAAGCATAATATCATCTATGTGATACCTGTGTTGTGTAGCACATTAAGAAAGGTTTGTGTGGCGCTTCTACATTAGCCATATTCATTACTTGTACAATTGTGTGCTGCTGCTACATTAGAAAATTTTATTACTTCTTAGCCATAGTGATTATAAAATTCATCAATCTAGTAAGGTTTGATTGGTGCTTCTACATTAGCCATATATATTAATTGAAAATTGTTATATAGAAATTCACAAATTAAGTCACCCCCCAAGTTATTGACATAGTTGCACAACACTTACATATTTATTATTCTTTTGACGTAGTTGCACAACAGTAATGTGTTGCCTTTGCTACTGAGATGTAGTGGCTTAGTGGCATTCTATACTAAATAAATATTTTGTTGTTCAACTTAGTCTCAAGTACACAATTTAACTACTTTTACTTAAGAATTCATGTTGTAACTGTTATAAATCGTATCGTACTTTTGTCATTTCCAAATTATAACACACGTGCTCATATTTTCAATGCTTAGGGTCACGGTTCCACCTCTCAACCATCTCATGAACGAGCTTCACACACTCAGCCGGGCATCTCCCAGGTAAAGAATTTTCAAAGGGGATCTTTAATTACAGACAGGAAAAATTAATTGAGGGAGGGGGGTTATAAATAAGAAAAGGTGAATTATAACCACATTGAGGGTTTATCTTGCTGTTGTTGTTATTTGTGATTCCAATTACCAAGTTCAGTCCAATAACTTACTATTGAACTGATATAAAATAACATGTTCTTTCCATATTATGTACTTAGGGTCTGCCATGTCTTACACCAGAAAATCAGGGAGGGTCTTTCACTGCACTATTAAATCAACCTGGAAACGATGAACTTGCCACAGATGGAGCTGAGATGAACCAATGGTTCGGTCAGTCTAGCTTCAACGTGAACCCGCCATTCTAGAGTGCAAATGTGTGCATGTTAGGACTTATATATAGTTCTAACAATTTATCAGCATAGCTAGGTACTACAATGTATATTTTGGTTAACATGTGGGGGTATATTTTGGTATATTTACAGGGGTATATTCTGGTATATTTACAAGTGCATTACAGAGATGTTTTTGTAATGTGTTTTGCACATATTTTGGTACTATAATGTATGATGACTGTGTAACTGCTAATTATATGCTTTCGATCAAATTAGATATCAATGTGTTTGTGTTTGTTTGGTGAGGGTGAGAAATGGGGAATATGGAACAGTACCGGGTTGGTACAGGGAGGACAGCAGAATAGAGTCAAACTGATAAAACACCTGTTAGTACGGCATTCCCATGGGTCTATCCACCGAAATAACATTCCATGGAAATATGCACCCATGGAATAAGTCAAGTGGGTCCCACGTGTCCTTGGAAATAACAAGATGGGTCCCACTTTGGATGCCCTTGGAAATAACCTGATCTACCCTTGGAAATACTCAGTGGGTCCCAGGTTCGCTACCCCTTGAAAAAAACTCGGTGGGCCCCCACCATAGTCTCCTTGGAAATACACAAGTGGGGCCCACCACATTCATCCTTGGAAATAGTCAAGTGGGGCCCACCACATTCATCCATGGAAATAGTCAAGTGGGGCCCACCTGAGTCATCCTTGGAAATACTCAGTGGGTCCCAGGTTCGCCAACCCTTGGAGATAATCAAGTGGGGCCCACCTCATTCATCCTTGGAAATACTCAAGTGGGCCCTGTTCACAATCCCTTGGAAATAATCCTGACAGGGGCAGGTGTTAAACTATTCCATGCGTACCTTTTCCAACGGCCGTCGCATGGAAAAGGCTTAAAAAACTATTTCCAACGGGTAGCGCTTGGAAATAACAGTTTTTTTGCGTTTTTCCATGGAGGCTTGTTGCGACGGTAGTATTTCTAACGGCGGCCGTTGGAAATGACGTTTTTTGGGCTTATTTCAACGGGTAGCCGTTGGAACAAGCCATTTTAGGACCGTTGGTATAAACGGAGATTCTAGTAGTGTAATGCAAAATGTTAAATGAAAAGCAACCAGCTGGATTCAGGACACAAAAAAATTTTGTTGGACACTGAAATCAAATTTAATTTGAATGTTGAATCGATCTAAACAATCCGATTCACATTAAAATTTATATGAATTCGATCTGCCACCTACTTTTAATAAAGTTATAGTTCCACGTCAATTCATAAATTTTTTATTAAAAGAAAATATTGCAATCCAAATATTTAATCTGACAATATTATGTTTTTTATGTTCATTGATTATAACGTGGGAGTTGAGACGTCGTTCTACTTAACATTTTTTTTATTATATCATACACAATAAAAATATGTATAATTCAGAGAGATCGTTATTGCATTAACAATATTAATTAATTGCATTATTTTGAGTGAAAATTGGTCAATGCAACTGAAAATACTACAAAATGAATCCAGCGTATATATGCGCAAGATTAATAATAATAATAATGATTGAATTTTTTTTTTTTTTTTTGGTTTTTCTCTAGTTTCTTTGGTTTTGGATCTCACCTTTCTCTATATTAGCTGTATGTATTATATATGTATATGACAAGGGGTAGGTTCGGTATCATGGGAGAACAGATTTTTTTTGTCTGGTTTCAGTTCCAGGAACTATACAAGCACTACTACAAATTCCAAAAATGGCAACGGCAGGAATTGGCTTGTTGCAACGGCTTATTCTTGCTACAAGCCCCAAAAACGTCATTTGCATGCGCTACGCTTGCAAATACTACCGTTGCTTTAAGCCCCAATACAAATACTCAGTTTCAGACTTTTTGCAAGGACTTACGCTTGCTAATACATTTCCCTATATCCGCAAGGGCAGCGGTTGCAAAAAACACGCTTGGAAATACTTTGGATTTTGGCGCCCAACTGAGTATTAGCAAGGATATGTAGCGTAGGCCCTCACTTAGTATTAGCAATGATATGTAGCGTAGGCCCCCCACTAGGTATTAGCAAGGATATGTAGCGTAGGCCCCACTAAGTATTAGCAAGGATATCATTTGTAGGCCCCACTTATTATTTGCAAGGATGTCCCGTGTGGGTCCCACCTGATTATTAACAAGGCTATCTGACATGGGTCCCATCGATTATTAGCAAGGCTAGTGTTAATGGACCCCACCTAATTATTTGCAAGGATAGCCCGCATGGGTCCCATCGGGTTATTAGCAAGGTTAGCATTAGTGGACCCCACCTTATTACTTGCAAGGCAAACCAGCGTGTTTGGGGTGAGTATTATTATTTGCAAGGGCCAATAGGAGACATTAGCAAGGGTATCCATCACAGATTAATTTGCAAGCGCCTCCCATTGCAGCTATATTAATTTAATCAAAAAATCATTATCTTTTGCAATGACCCTTCTTACGCTTGCAAATAGCACTTGCTCCCATTGCCATTACTGAGAATTCTTAGTAGTGAAGGGAATCTGCTGGGATACTGGTACGATGTGCGGTACTGTTCTCTGTTGCTAGACCTGCTATGTTTTATTTGAGAAGAAGAGCTGCTGTGTTTTATTTCTACTGTTACATTTGTTTATTCTCACTGATACATGTGCACCAGTTGTATGCTTGGTGTTTTTGCGCTGACAAATGCTTTCCTAGGGCCGGCACAGTCTCAGGTTCGCTGGTCTTTCTACAGTGGGTTGATCTTGTTTGGTTTTCTATGTAATCACCAGTTTGGTTTTCATTTCCTAAGGGCCGTTTGTCAAAAAAAATAAAAAATAAAATATAATAATAATAATAATAATAATAATAATGGTAATAGTAATAATGAGTCCATGTCTTTTGTTAAAGTTTGTGTTTAAAATTTTACACAACAATAATTCTAAGAGATAATTATTAACAGAAAGGTTGCTGGCAAGTTGCAGTGCCTCTAACTAAAACATGGCACAGAGTACTTCTTTTCCTAACAAACGCATGGGAGAAGAAAATATTTAATTAAAGTAATCTCATATCTAACAAAGCGCCAAATCTACATAATAATTTACATAATAATGGAATGTACGTGTTAGAGATCCTCAAACTATCTACAATTGAAATAAATAAATAAATAAGCAAAAAGAGAAAATGATGCCCTCCAAAATATAAACATAATAAAAAATTAGCCCTTGCTCCGACGGCCCCTTCGCAACGAACAACCTCCAGGTATGCAGCCGTTATTGTCGTAACAAATTCAACCAAGCTACCTACTCGACAATCTCGGGTATACTCTGCAACCCGGGCCGCCAGCATTGCCCAATTCTATTTCTATGCCTCTCCCGACGAGGCTCTGTGGTCTCGGCGAGGTTTAGTAGCACTTCTTGCACAGGTAGGCCTTTTGTCTCGGCCTGCCTCAGCAGCTCCGCCAGCTGCTTCTTTGATATCTTGATCCTCACCTCGTGCGTCGGTTTCATTGCGGAAGTCGGTGATTCTGCAGGCTGTTTTAGTTTTACATCTTCGTGAATGCTTTTTGTGATGATCGGTTGTTGCTCTGATTGAGATTCCGGTGATTGCGTGCAATGCAGGGGGCTTTCGGAATCTAACAAGTCCCATTCGCCGTCATCCATCCATGCGACGACTCGTCGAAAGGTGATGCAGTTTCCCATCCACCAATGCGATGCAATATTGAGATTTGATGACCTTTTTCTCTCGCTCGAGAGAGAAATTCTTGAATTTAGTATGGTATATATTATGCGATTTGATCTGTTTTGCAATTGCTCTTGAATTTGTGTATTGAAGAAAGAGTACTAGGGGAGAGAAAGAGAGGTTCTCGGGAGCGTTGAGAGGTTGGTAATAAATAGACCATGAGAGAGAGAGAGAGAGAAGTGGACTGTCGGGCGAAGGAAAGGGTGAAACTGGAAAGTGGCAAAAGTCTGACGTGGCGTCAAGTACAAACACTTAATAGCCACGTTACATATGGTGTCGAACTAATCCGATATTAAATGCATCAAGATGCTTGTAATCTTCATATAGGTATCTTGATTTGGCGGTTCAGATTTAGAGCAGAGGTTGACGTAGTATGAACGTAGTTTAAAAGCGGAATCAAGAGAAGAGAACACTTTCCGTTGACCTTAGACAACAGATAACCTATCCAGTTTAAGTCAACTGGAGAAAAGAAGCTTCAAAATATCTAACGGCTGGGTTGGGCTGAGTATAACAGACGGTTGAGATTGTGCTCAAGGTGTGAACGGGATTCAGCGAGTATCAAGTATCGACGGAGAGAGCACGCATAGTGTGAACGCATAATTTTTAAGAGAATCTATCAGCTGTCACATCTCAATGGGGCGCACTTTTCTGGGGATCCATATCCTCGACGGTACCGTAAAAGATTCCCTTTTACAATTAGCTATTTACGATTTGAGATTAGCTCTCAGCCGGTTTGGGATTCGGACTGACTGAGGGGGCAGTATTATTGGGCTTTGAGAGTCGTGCCAAGTTAAAAAGAACGGTCCAGATCAAGTAATTGTAAAAGATTCTCTATTACGGTACCGTCGGTGATATGAATTCCTTTTCTGGATATTTTTATGTATATAGAAACCGGAAATTTTTTATATATAAAAATTATTAAATTCAGACGTACTGTAACAGAAAGAAGATATCGTTTCTAATGAATATAGAGATCAGGTTTATTGAGTTCGATAAATAATTAAATATTATAGATCAGACTCAAGGATACATATTCAAATATTAAGTTTTTTTTAGATCATCTGTGAATCAGAGCTTGATTCTCCTCTAATTGGACGGTCTTGATTCAAACTAAAAAAAAAAAAACTTAGATCTGAATCATCGAATCAGATCCATAATATTTGAATCAAACTCAATAAACTCGATCTTTCTATATTTGTTGAACACGAGACACTCTTTATATTTCCGTACATCTGAATTTAATAATTTCTACAGATAAAAAAGTTCCTATAAAACCCAAGTTATATTGAAATTGCATAACAGCATCATCTATGAATTAATAATTTGTTTTATTAATTGTTGATGTGAAACTTTCTTTCAGCTAAACTAACTTGGAGAGAAGTTGATGCTATTCTTGAGAGTTGTCCAAAGCAGGGACCTAAATCAATGGATTGTGCGATATTTGTTTTGCACTTTATGTATAATTTGATCATCGAGGCGCCTATTTCTTTCACTCAGGTTACTTTTTTTTTGTAAGTTTATGATGCAATTGCTATTTGTAAGTTTATTCTTTCAACCAGGTAACTCCAATTTATAATTTTTTTTGCATGATGATATATCAAAGGAACGTGTTGTTCTAGTTATGAGATTTCTCTCTCATCCAAATAATGTTTATCAGAGAGTTTTGAAGTAATAACTTTTCAAGAGATTTGTCTTTATGTTTTTATTCTGTCTCATATAATATTTGTGTATTGAATAGTATGGTTTTGTATAATAGTGTGTATGTTAGTGTTGTTGAACAGTTATGGGTTCTGAAGAAACAATGTGTTAGTGAACAGTGACATTTTATGTTTGTGTATCCTTTTGTTTTACAACATCCATCATGTTGTTTTATAATATGCATAAGTTATGTTTTACAATATTCATTTTTATAACTCTTTACAGTATCCATCTCTTGTTTATCTACAAATTGTTTCAAAGTATCTATAGTGTTATTTTACGTATCTAGATGCATATATAAAATATTAAAATTTGAAAAAAGATAAAATATAAAATAAATTTTAAATTTTTGAAAAAATTAAATTTTATAATATTCATAATGTGGTTTTAAAGTATTCATCATGTAGTTTTATAGTATCCATAATGTTATTTTACAGTATTCATAGTGTCATTTAAAAAAATTATAAATTTTGAAAAAAAAATTTTAAATTTAAATTTCAAAAAAATAAATTAAAGTTTGAAAAAAAAAAATACAGTATTCCTGGTGTTAGTTGCTAAGTACTACAAGTTGTAGAAGTGCTTCCGGTGAAAGTACAATAAGTTATGAGTGAGGCTATGGTGCTATGCATAGCAAGGATGGGGTCCGTGCTACGGCCAAAATTTTGACTTTTTAAAATTCTAATGGCCGATCCAACCGTTCAATGTGATAACCATATGAATATGTACTTGCAAACTAAATTTTATATTTTTTCGAATTTTTTTACTATTTTTTTGGATAGGTAGAATTTTGATGGTCCAGAATTTTCAGAAAACACTGATTTTTCTACCTATCTAAAAAAATAGTAAAAAAATTCGAAAAAATATAAAATTTAGTTTGCAAGTACATATTCATATGGTTATCACATTGAACGGTTGGATCAACCATTAGGATTTTAAAAAGTCAAATTTTTGGCCGTAGCACGGACTCCATCCGTGCTATGCATAGCACCATAGGCTCACTCATAAGTTATTGTCTCGGAGAAAGTACAGGAAGTAGGGCAAGTTGTGCAAGTTGCAAACGGTTAGCAACTAACTCGGGACCACATTCAAAAGTCGCTAGTTGTGAGAAATTTGTATTATTTATTATATATAATTTACTATTGAAATCTACAGTCTCTAGTATTGAGTTTTACAGTATCGATGCTAGTCAAATGACAGTTGGATTTGAATGCAAATCAGATACAGAACCTTGATTACAATTAGTCGCTTCCTTAAATTAATCTACCACATATTATCCCTTCTTCATCTCCCTTCTATTAAAATTTTCTTGTTCCATGCTTGAATTTGTGTTTAGTCTGTACTTCTAAGTTTATAATGGCATGTCTTTATAGTTAATTATCAACACATACGTTCAAGAAGTATGCACGGTTCGGTCATAATTGCTTTGAACATTCATGCATTCAGTTTTAACTTAATTTTTTTTTAATTTTAGAATAATAGTATTATTCTTTCAAAAATACCGGATACACAAACTAAGTGTAGCATAATTAGCCTCGTTCGTTATTTCGAATATATATATAAAAAAAAAGGAATTTTAACGCAACCAGAATTTTAATGTTTTGTTTACTTCTCTTTCTGGCCTTTCAATCAATAAATTATCTCTTAGTTCAATTTTTTGTTTGCCGACTCCAATCATTATCATTACATAGTACTTATGCTTATCCCAATCATATATATTTTCTTGCTTTTATGGTATCCCAATCATATATATTTTCTTGCTCTGTCACTTTGACTTTTGCATTTGCGGTATTTAACTGAGTATTTTGTTAATTCATATTTGTCATCTATGTAATGCTATCCCAATCATATATATTTTCTTGCTTTTATGGTACTTATGCTATTCCAATTATAAAAGAGAATGGAATGGAATATAAAGAAAAATTAATATATTTAACTTCTTTGTGTTTGAATGATTAATGAGGAAAAATAAATTTAACTTTTATTTCTGTCTTATTTCTTGTTTGATTGATTAATATTTAGAAGGTCAGTAAGAAATTCGGTGACTGTTGTAGGTTTGTGACAAAAAACTTGTATGAAAATTATATAGGTAAGATATAGAGTTGGACATTTGTGTTTTTTGTTCTAAATATATTTACAGTAAAATTCTTTCTATCCGTTATACTCCAAATCGGGAGGTAAAATTCCTTTCACCTCTTGTATCCTTCACCTCCGACATAATTTTGTCAACCAAACGCGATTCGATGGAAAGTTTTCTTTTCTTTTCTTTCCATTTCCTCCCTTCCTCTACTCTCCATCCAAACAAAGTGTTAGTAAGATCAAAATTTCATACATAATTTAATATATGTTTCATTGTTCATTGAATATACAAAAAAGAAGAAGTTATATTTCAATCATCAAACTAATTTGATGCATTTATTGCTGTTATATTATCAAGTTATTAAATGGTCAGAAAATCTCATTTGTAAATAACTGGGTTAGAGGCTATGCTATAGCTTTTGGCTTCATTTGTAAATTTCAATATGTCAATCTAGAGAAATTAAAGACTAGTAAAAGATCATTGTCCAGCGTTTCTCTTCGCATTATATATATGCCCTTAAATGCACCTGTGACCTGTGCTGATGCTTCCATGACATCAAATACAGGATCAACATTTTTAATGAAATAAAATATATATATATATAGAGATGGGCTATTGTGCTTTGCAAAGTAAAACCCCTTCTTTACTTCGGGTCATATTTTCAATTTTGAAAATCCAAACAACTAATTCGAACCGTTCAACATGTTCTAAATATTGAAATGTGCTTGCAGACTAAATTTTACATTTTTTGGAATTTTTTTACTATTTATTAAGCCACTTTGAAAATCGCTGATCCGGTGGTCCAGAAAATTTTACTGTTTTTACTGTTCACAGTGGATCAGCGATTTTCAAAGTAGCTTAATAAATAGTAAAAAATTCCAAAAAATGTAAAATTTAGTCTGCAAGCATATTTCAATATTTAGAACATGTTGAATGGTTCGGATCGGTTGTTTGAATTTTCAAAATTGAAAATATGGCCCAAAGTAAAGAGGGGGTTTTACTTTGCAAAGCACAATAGCCCATCTCTCTCTCTCTCTCTCTCTATATATATATATATAGAGAATTGAGCTATGGTGAGACGTGGAGTAAAACAAGTTTGTACTCCATGGCACTATATTTCCATTTTGAAAATTCAAACAACCGATCCGAACCGTTCAACATGTTCTCTATATTGAAATGTGCTTGGAGACCAAATTTTACATTTTTTGAAATTTTTTTACTATTTATTAAGCCACTTTGAAAATCGCTGATCCGGTGGTCCAGAAAATTTTACTGTTCACAATGGATCAGCGATTTTCAAAGTGGCTTAATAAATAGTAAAAAAATTCCAAAAAATGTAAAATTTGGTTTCCAAGTACATTTCAATATAGAGAACATGTTGAACGGTTCGGATCGGTTGTTTGGATTTTCAAAATGAAAATATGGCATGGAGTACAAACTTGTTTTACTCCACGCCTCACCAAAGCTCATATATATATATATATATATATATATATATATGAGTAGGGTTAAAATGCACCATTGGTTTTGTACTCCAATTATGCTTCACATTCTTATCTTTGTTTCCAAAGTCCGAACAGTTAATCAGAACCACTTACCATCATCTTTGTATTAATACTTGGTGACCAAATTTTATATTTTTTGGAATTTTTTTACTATTTTTTTAGATAGGTACAAAATTAATGTTTTAAGAAGATTTTGGACTATTCAAAACAATGATTTTGTACTTGTCTAAAATAATAGTAAAAAGTTTCTAAAAAATATAAAATTTAGTCTTCAAACACATTTTAATATGAAGATCATGTTGAGTTGTTCGGATCGATTGTTCGAACTTTTAAAACAGAGAAAAAAATATGAAGCATGATTGGAGCACAAAACTAATGATGCATTTTAATCTTACTCTCTATATATATATTAGTGAGATGTCTGTCCGTGTTCAGCACTTCAGCTCAGCATTTGAGAGTCATAACCGCATATTTATTATTGGAGAAAATAATATAGTGACCTTGATTAAAATGAAGACAATAATGTATATTAATTTATTGACTCCTTTGATGTGTTACCTTTAACTGTACGTCTGTACCGTTGGTTTCTCTAATTTATTAATCCTCTAATATAACATTGGCGCGTAAGTTGGGTCATTGCAACTTGACTAACAGCTCCCCGTTTTTTCATTAAGAATTCAAAATATTTTAACTAAAAGTTTACTCTAAATAAACACTGACTATAAGAATTCAAAATATTTTCAATTCAGAGAAAAAAAACATATTTCAAATTTTTTTATATCTTCATTAAAAGCAAAGCTAGAGTGTGATGTGCTCACTAAGAGAGTTGTTGAGCACAACTTCAAAAGTCTATCAGATTGTCTTCAAATGACGAATCCAAATCGTTTAAATCCATCTACTTCATGAGTGATGCATGTACATACAAAATTTTGAAAGTTTTGAATTCATTTATTACATGGTCAAGCAGTAAAAAAAATGATAAAAAATGAATATATAAAACAACTTACAAAATAACTTATAAAATGTTTATTTTTTTTACCGCTTGACTGAATTTTAACTGTATTATTTCCGAATAATTCACGAATTTTACGAACATTTTCCGAATTTTACGAATTATTCGTGAATTTTTCCCGGAATTTTTTCAGAACATTTTTTTTTTTGGTTTTTTCTTTTTTTTGCTTTCTTGAAGGACTGAGATCTCTGGAAGGACCGAATTATTTGTGAATTTTTCCCAGAACATTTGCTTTCTTGAAGGACCGAATTATTCATGAATTTTTCCCGAATTATACTCGAATCATTCCCGAATTATATCCGAATTATTCTCGAATCACGAATTTTGATCTCGCCGAACCGAACCCGAATAATTCATTTGTCACTATGGTCTGTAACCATGTTCTTATACCGTTACAGCTTTACATGCAGAGTTTTTGCTACATAAAATCTCGGTAAAATTAGAGGAAAAGAAAGGGAGAAAAGAGACATACATACATTATACATGGACTTCAACTAAAACAGTACTGTGCTAAGTCATTTTCACTACATGTTCCATCTGTTTTGGGGCCCTTTAACTTTTAAGAACATTAATTTATGACACCCTACTGAATTTAAGTACCTGCCTGAATGGATTGGTCATCTCATCTTTGACAAAATGACACACATATATATACAAACAAATTAATCATCCTTCACATTAATTAATATTTTATTGGAGTAACTGTAAACCTCACCATGTAATGTCAATTTTATTAGGGGACACAAATAAAAAGTAATACTTAATTTGAGAGCATATCATCTTCAGAGCATTAATTTATTATTTCCATCTCAACGAATCATAGTTTGGTAAACTCTTTTGAAGTTGTATTATCTTACGAGGAGGATTCAAATGCACCGTAATTTTTGTGCTTCAATATGCTCTACATTCTTTATCTTTATTTTCAAAGTCCGAACAGTTGATCCGAACCGTTCAACATGATCTTCATAATAAAATATGTTTGGAGACCAAATTTTATATTTTTTAGAATTTTTTTACTATTTTTTTAGATAGGTACAATATCACTTTATCGGATGGTCCATAATCTCCTTAAAAAGGTGATTTTGTACCTATCTAAAAAAATAGTAAAAAAATTCTAAAAAATATAAAATTTGGTATCCAAGCATATTTTATTATGAAGACATGTTGAGCGGTTCAGATCCACTGTTCGGATTTTGAAAATGAAGATAAAAGATGTGGAGCATATTGGAACACACAAATAATGATGCATTTGAACCCTCCTCTTATCTTATACATTTACAAAGAAATTAACCAATAAAAGTATTTTTCTTATTTTAAAGAGTAAGACATCCTTAAACCAAAAATATAATTTTCTCTAAATTCGATGAAAATTTAATTTGCTTTGAACAAAAAATATAATTGAGAAAATTTAAATTCAACTCACATAATAATGAAAGGGATCTAATGTCAAAGGTTTTGGTTCGAAATCGTTCTTAATAAAATTAAATCTCAAACAACTATTGGTTTAAATTTATATTATTTGTTTTATAAAACATATAAGATTTATTAATTTGCACAATATTAAGAGGTCCTTTCTTGCTAAGTGGTTAATAAGATTTTATGATGATGAGGTTACAGGTACTTGGAAAGAAATTCTAATTGTCAAGTATAGTGTGACAGGTGCTGTGGGTGCTTTTTCACATTTTTGGAAAGAGGTCATGAAAGAAAAATGTTTGATTGAAGTAGGTACCAGTTGGCAAGTTGGCAATGGATGTACTGTGAGATTTTGGGAAGATAGATGGATTGTGCATGTTTCCTTAAGTGCTATATATTCTAATTTATATCAAATAGCATATGATAAAAACATTTTAGTTTCTCAGGTTTTTCATAATAATAGTATTTCCATTGAATTTGCTAGACAACTGGTAGGAGTGTATCAATCTGAATGGCAAGAGTTAGTTAATCATTTCAGATATTTCCAATTATCAGATTCTAATGATAAAATTTTATGGCGATGGTCAACAAAAGGTTATTTTTCAGTACATTCTTTGTATACTTGGTTAGATTATGGGGTATCCGTAATTTAGATTTTAAAAGTATTTGGTCCGCACATATGCCTTTGAAAATAAAGATTTTTGTTTGATTACTTAAACAAAACAGGATTTTGACTAAAGATAACTTATATAAAAAAGGATGGACCGGTGACAAGTCTTGTGTATTCTGTCAAGAAGAATAAACTGTTAGCCATTTGTTTTTACATTGTCAGTTTGTTAGTCAACTTTGGAATTGGACTGCAAATTATAATGGATTTACATTTGAGTGTGATACTATAGTTGACTTATGGGACATAGATGATTATATTCCAATGAAAGATTCAAATGTAGTAGAAATGATTAGAGGTGCTATGCTATGGTGTGTATGGCTAGAAAGGAATAGATTAATTTTTAAGAATGGTAATGCTAAAAGTTCACAAATTATAGGGGCTCAGATCATTTCTTTAGTTAAGTTCTGGTGTCAACATCAGACCTATGATACCATTACTAAGTTACATTGCATTTTGCCTTATGATACAAAGGAGCTAGCAGGTTTACTTACCAGTTCAATGGAGGAAGGACAGGTTATAACCCCTTTGCATGGGCAAGAGATGATTTTCTATGATGATTGTTAAGGAAGTTAATGGTAGTTTGTTAGGGTCTTTTTGTTTAAAAATAAGTATGTAGCAGTTGGTTTTGTATAAATTTGCTTTCCTTAAATGTTATGATGCTTTACTTGGTTAGATTGTTAAGTTTTGTGTAGGTAGGTTGATGAGATATGTTCTTCATACCTTGATTTTGTAAGTCCTATGTTAGTGGTACCAGATAGGTGGTACTTGGTTTCAAAACTATGTAAGGGTTTTCATGTTGAATGGAAATCGGTGGGATTCTCCACTTCTTTTAAAAAAAATAATATGATTTGTTTTATGAACGTCTAATTATGACTAGCAGTCTAAATAGAGCTCGTAAATTTGTATAGAGTCAAGTGCGCTTAATATTACAAATTTTGCTCGTAAAATAGCACCCCCCCCACATACGAAAAAACATCAGATGAAATTAAAGTGAATAGGGGTGTTCATCGGTTCGGTTCGGTTGAAACCAAATCGAACTAGACAAACCACAATTTTAATTATTTTTTATCTAAAAAAAATATTCATTAGTTTGACATTTAGGACTTATATTTAATCATATTACAGAGCAAAATGGAGATCTTGAGATCTATTGTGTTCATATAATTATTCATATCAGTATGCTAAGCATATTAATTAAAATGTTCCAAAAGCTGTACAAATTATAATTACTAACTTAATTATTAGATTGATAGGATTCTGTTAATAAAAAAAAACAGCGGATAGGTAAGGAATTGAAGGTAATGCTGGCATAGAAATTAATATATAACTAATAAAGAACTATTTTTAGCTAAATAGTTTTTTAATCCTGCAGTATAGTTATGGAAAATTAAGGCAGGAACCACGACCAGTGGCTGATTTATGCAAATTTGGAGGCACAATTAATAAAAAATTTCAACTAAATTATTTTTTTTTAACACAGAATGAATATTCCAATATATAACCATCACCTTCAATATATTTTTAACACAGAAAAATAAATTATTTTGTCTATATAATATTCTAAACTGTATTGATTTGTACACTAATCTGTCCTGAATGAGACCAATTGATAGCAAAAAAAAAAAAAAAAAAATTGGTAGATCAGTTTGGTACATACACACATTGCAATTAATACACCAAAATGGTGCATTGGCACGTCAAGTTGTGAGTGCATATATAGTGACCAATTCATGTTGGAAATGACATGTAACAAATGATATTTGAACCACCAAATTAATTCGGACAGAAATTAATGTATCAGTATTACTCAGAGGCCATTCTCAATCTATTGCACCTTGTTTTTGGTTTCTGTTGAAGCTCCAAGGACCAAGTTTATAATGAAAAAATATTTGTACATGAGAAAAAGTTAGATATGATATCCGAACTAACCAACTTAAAAGATCTATCAAAATATGATTACTTATTTATAAGTCTAGTTATATAATTACAACAACTTATGATGTGTCCGATTACCTACCTATAAAATTAAACCCGTCAAACAGGACATGATCTGAAGAAGTCTAAGAATTAAAATAATTTTTATATTTGCACAATGCTTCACGGGTGTGAACACAATTTCTGACCGTTTAACGTGTAGATTCGACATCTGTTGATTTCTTTTATACTGGGCTGAATTAAACTTCGTAGCTTTTCTGTATGGTAAAACTAAGGCCCAATTTATAGGCCCAATAGGTGTACAGAGCCCAGTATTAAACCGAGTGCACCTAGATATAAAAAATTGCTCACTGGGCTGTGATGTTATTCTAACATCCAAGCTTATTTAGTAATAATTGTTACAATTGAAAAGGTTATTAAAATCAGGAAATTAAAATTTTAAACATTGTTCATTTCAAGATAAATTGTATTAAGTTTGATTTTATTCCGAAGTCATTTGATCATTGGTTAAGTTTTGATAAAAGTTCACCGAGGAAAAGTAACGATAAAATTGAACTGAATTATTTTAATATAAAAAAATATAATTTTAATTTGTTTAATATTGATCATTTAATGTGTCTTTATTGTCAAATAAGTTTGTTACTAATTAACGGCCTGTTACTAATTAAAGGCCGTCAAAGGCCTGTTACTAATTAACGGGTTTGGGTTTGGGTTTGATGATCGCAAGGAGGCCCAAATAGTAAAAAAAGTTATCAATTAATAACAAGTTCCTGCTCTTCTCTACCAAATTATCGTCTTCTCGCTTCTCTTGGCTTTCCAACTTCGCAGTCTCCGGCTGTGCCCCCGCTTCATCGAAACCCCTCTCCTCCACATTTCCCTCTCCACCTCCACCTCCTCCTTCCTCAATCCGATTTGCGCCCGCCTCCGCGTCCTCCATACCCTCCGCACCCTCCTCGGAGACTGCACCGGCGCCCTCTCACACCGCCACCAAAAATTCGAGGAGCATTTCTAGTTGATCCAAATTGATCCTGTGAGTTTAATTACGCAAGAA
Source organism: Carex parvula (assembly GCA_025461045.1). NCBI lineage: Eukaryota > Viridiplantae > Streptophyta > Magnoliopsida > Poales > Cyperaceae > Carex > Carex parvula. The sequence goes on along the minus strand of JAJGRW010000661.1, from coordinate 7,381 downwards.
AACCTTGAATTTATAAACTTTTATTAATCTGTAAAAACATGTATTTGGTGCATTTGTATTGCAAAATCAAAACACATCATATACTGTGGTACATTTGTATTAGCCCGACCTGTCTGAACTGAACCTGCAGATTATGAATCAAAATTAAAAACGAAAATGATAAGCTGAACAACCTTGTATACATGACTCCTGACTTGGCTACTAGAGTTGCTACTTTTTTTTTTTTTTGCCTTTTGTCGTGGTAAATTGGACAGAGACTGGTGGCTTCAGGTTGTCTTGCTCATATCTGTCAATATTAGACTTAAGTTGGATGATCTAAGCAGATTTTCTATGTGATTATGTTATCAACTTTTCTTACAGTAATTCAATAGTGAGCTGATTCTAGTTTTCTGCATTGAGCACTTTCATTTCAGACCATACTAATTGTTGGTACATGAATTACTGACATGCTGGTTCGGTCAAGTAATGTAAACTGGTTCCAGTTTTCTGTGTTGCTTCTAACAGAATTCCGGAAACGTACCAGTTTTTTCTTCTTTCTTTCCTTGTATATATTTGTTTTGTTTTAAAGATTTTTTGAACATACTAATCTTTGTAATTTTACCTTCTTCATTTTTTTGTAATCTAGTAATTCAACTTTCCACACATGACAATTTCTTTTTAGTTGCTAAAAACATGAACTGCACTAGAATTTCTTTTTAGTTGCTAAAAACATGAACTGCACTAGAATTTCTTTTTAGTTGCTAAAAACATGAACTGCACTAGAATTTCTTTTTAGTTTCCACACATGACAATTTCTTTTTAGTCGCTAAAAACATGAACTGCACTAGAATTTCTTTTTAGTTTCCACACATGACAATTTTACAACAAAAGTGGAACCATACTTTAATGCTAGACCAGATCTTTCAATTACGTGTGACATTATGTATGAACTTAATAACTATTTACATGAAGAGATCCTTTGTACTAGACTGGTACTGTTTAGAAGCTTATGGGCTGATTGTCTTAGTTCAATTCCACACATGATTTGTCTTGCCCCAAGTTCAATTGGTACTGGTTTTTGCTGATTTGTGTGTAGTGGTACTGCAACCAATTCAACTAAGCCAAAAAAAAAATGCTGCAGTAACTATACAATTTTTTTCATTTAATTTGCAGCAGTAATGGATGCAAAAAAAAAAATCTTAAGCCACAAATTCCAACCAAAGAAGAATAGCTTAAACATGACATAACTTTAGACCTCAACCACATGAATTACTTAGGCTGGCCTAAGTTGGAATGACCAACTTTGGTATGCTATGTCCTTTAAGCTGTACTCTGTACTACTTATTTCTTATGGAGAATCATTTGATAACTGCTGTGGCTAATTTAGGCTCAATTGGAATGGATCTGGGTATGGACAAATTGCAAAAAACCCTAATTGAGATAGAGATCGAGGCTGAAGAACTTCTCTTAGCAAGGCATCAGGTTTAAACTATATTGCTTTCCCCCCTTTAATCAATTAAAATCATTGTGGTATGAAGATGTTAATTAAGGTTGTTGCCTTATTCACACTATGTCAGGTAGATTTTTTTCATGCTGGTAAATTTGTACCAGTACCAGACTGTTTTGTACCCAATGCAAGAAATAATTTTTTACTTAATGTTGATATAGTAACTTTTATTTTTGGGAAGTAGATGGTTGAAAATGATAAAGTCAGGAATGCAAATAGAGAGGCTTTAACCGCTCTTAGAAAGAGGGCTAAAACCACCAAGAGCAGCATCCCTTCTCCATTTGAGTCGATCATGAGAGAAATGGAAGGCTCTAGTTCAAGGCCGTTAGTAAAGGAGGTGTGCCTGTCATGTGGGACCCATGACTCTAAAGAGAACACTTGGATGATGTTTCCCAGTTCTGACATCTTTGTCCGTGTGCCTTTTCATGCAGCTCATTCTATTTTGGAGAAAGGTGCTTTTTTATTTTACTAATTGTTTTGAAGATACTAATATGGTAATCTGGTACCCTGCTATTTACCATTTTGCAAAAAGTGCCAAGAAATTGTCTTAATTACAATTAACAAACTGACAGCTACAACATTCTATGCAACCTTTACTGTTAAGGCTGACAAAATCAACACTCTTCTTTCCTATTACTTAATCTGGTCTTAACATTTATAATTTACATATAGCCAAATTTTAATTTTTATTTCAACTTCATTGCATTAATAAAGTATATATTTTAATTTGTCAGTGCCGAATAAATGGTTTTTATTATTACAATAATTCGGAAATATTCAGAAAAGTCTGATGCTAACTGCAAACCCTATTTTTATGTTGCTTGTAAAATTCAAATTGTTCAGAACAAGAAATGTTAGACTATGAGATGAAGAAATTGCAAAGCTATGTGAAGGAGAAATCATTTATATTATCAGAGAAAGGTGCTTTAGCAGATAGAGTTAGTCCTGGTATTGTTCGATCAATGGTTGGCTTAGCCGACAGGCCTCAATAGATCTCATGATGTAAGTTTTCTCGATCTTTTCTTTTTAATTTATTTTTTTCAAATGATATATTTTCATCAACTTGCCACATCATTTTCTTATTCAAAATTTTAGTCCTGTTTGGTGTCAACATCAAACTCACTATGTGGAAATCAAAGCTTACATGGAGACAAATTAACACCCAAATGTACACATATACTCAAACACACGAGAAATGCTATTGGCCAATTGGGATCATGTACTTCGAAAGCGACAGAAGTTAAGTAAGAAGGGATACACTATGTTCTTATTGAGAACAAGATGTATAATTGTAAACAGGCACAAAATTTCAATAGACTTCTTGGCAAATATATTTTCAATACATGAATTGCTTATGAAAAATCGTCAAAATCCTGTATAATTCCCCTTCTTTACTAATTCTAATTTTTCTGTTTTCTTATTTATACATATAGAGAGAGACGAAGAATGAGAAATGATGGCAAACTGGTTTTCATTATGCCCATAAATTTTGTGACTTTTATGGGTATTTAGGCAAAATTACTTTAGCATTGTTTTTAAATCTAAATTCTTGTTTGCCCGTCAAAATTGGGGGAAAATGATGTATCATTGCAGAAACAAAGCTCTCTCTAATTGCCTGTTGTCAGAAATCAGAACATGTCATTTGAAAAAAAAAAAAAAAAAAAACAAGAAGAAGAAAAAAAATGTATCATTTGAACATGTTTCTCTAATATTCGTATTACCTTATTTACAGCATCCACTGTAAAAATCAGGTTACTTGGGTACTCTTACTAATTGGGCCCCACATAAGCAATGTATCTTAACTGCTTGATAAGATGAAAGGTTTCTTCAAAAACTAAAGAAATACTTAAAAAAGAATTTAAAGTCTGAGAATTAATTACCACCAGTTAAACCAGAAGAAGAAAGGGAAAACACAAAGGGGAGCTGCTCATTAACTGCATCTTGCTTATAATAAAATCAAAAACTACAGCAAACTTGTTAGATATAAAATTTGAAAATTTTGTGTGCTTAGATAATAAAAAAATCGGCCGTCCGTGTAACCCTATGTTGCATGGATACGGGTACGGGTATCGTATCGGATACGATACGGATACAGCGATACGGTAATTTTCAAAAATTAAGGAAACGATACGTCTATTATATTATATTATATTATTAGTTCAACACTTTGTATTATATAAATTAAATATCAATTCAAAACAAAACAAAAAATATATATATCAAAAGTTTTGGGTATAGATTATATATAAACGTATAAGATAATAACATCAAATTTGAAGTAGTGTAGTGGCTAAGGCCTTTGGAGTCCATAGCAGATATCCCATGTTCGATTCTTCCTGGAGCGCTAGAAAAAAAAGTTTTTGGCGCGGCCCACAGGGATGGCGCGGTCCACAGAGAGTCAGCGACTGCGCGGTGGATGGTGGACCATGCGCGGTTCACGGTATCCATTCCGTATCTAGAAGTGTCAGAGTAGTATCCAGGCCGTATCCAGACGAGTCAGAGCGTATCAGAGACCGTATCAAATGATTAAGGATACGCCACGTAAGCCGATACGTCAGTTGGCGTATCCGATATGTATCGGACGAGTAGCGGTATCCGATACGTGTCTGATACCGATACGGCACATAAATTGAAGTATCCATGCAACATAGGTGTAACCTATGATTTTTTATTTTTTTTAATTACCTACTATAAGTCTATAACATATCACCGAATGTTCGATTTTTGCATGTGAATGTTGATCTAATTGTTAATCTAATAGCCGACTACGGATGAAATTACGCCGTTCCAATATATGAAAATTTTGGCGATTTCACATTTCACATATATATCCTTTAAAGGCTTCAAAATTACGTATGTTTTCCTTTAAAACCTCACAGTTATCTAATTTATTGCCTTTTATATTAAAACTTACAATATATTTATGAAGTTTCTACCATTTCTACGGTATAGGCGATAGTTGAACAATCATCAATTAAAATCCTGCCCCTCGGTCAATGGCTCTACCATTTCTACGGTAGTGTTAGGCGGTTGCTATAGTGAAGAGTGAAGGAGAAGAAGGAGAAAGAGAGAGGGGGAGAGAAGGGTATATTTGTTAAATTTAATTTTAAAATAATTAAATAATAGATTGAATATATAATAGGGGATAGGGGATAGAAGAAAGGATTATAAGTTTATATGGAAATATTGGATATTATTGAGTTTTGATCGAGAAATTGACTATTTTAAAAATTTGTATGGGTACACTGAAAATTTTCCCTTATAAAAAGTATACGCAAGACATACATGTTTTCACCTCATCTATAACAAATATTGTGGATACAATTTGAACGTTCTGTAAGGGTGCAGACATTTTTATTAATATCTAAAGTTAATTACAAATTAATTATTATACCCACAATTTCCGACTTTTGCCAAAAATGTCCAAACCGTATGGCCGGTTTCCTTTTTTTTTTTTTTATTTAGGGACATTATGAAAAGCAAGATAATGAAATCTAACACTGAAAATTTAAATTTTTTATTTAAATTATTTGTTAGATTACTTCTTTAGATTTATAATTATCATATTTATACTAAAATACACTAGATTACTTGAAATTATGTTGAATTACACTATATTACAATAAATTATGTTGAATTACACTAAATTACGTTAAATTACGCTAAATTACAATAACTTCGCTAATTATGCTGAAATACGGTAAATTACGCTAAAGTAGACCGATTTTGTGCCATCTTTCATGAATCATAAAAAATAGTAAAAAAATTCAGAAAATAGTAAAAATTGGTATTCTACAAGTTCATTATGTAACTAATTTACTTAGGTACTTAGATTGAATAATATAAATGAAAATCTTAATCGGAAACTTCAACTCAAGTTTTGAGGCTCTTCCCTTAGTTTGTTCGCAATTCTGAATTTTGAAATCCGGCGTAGTGGCACGGGCGCATGCGTCTTTTCGCAAGCTTTTCGAAAAATGGTCATTTGCTGAAATCGGACACTCGAGCATCGTTTTATGACCGTTTGAAGTTTCGTCGTCTTTTTTCCCCTTTTCAGTGAAGATATCGTCCCTATTCATATGTAATTTACCGTATTTTAGCGTAATGTAATGTAATTTAGTGTAATTTAACTTAATATAGTGTAATTCAACATAATTTCAAGTAATTTAGCGTATTTTAGTACAAATATGCTAATTATACATCAAAAGAAGTAATCTAACAAATAATTTAAACAAAAAATTCAAATTTTCAGTGTTAGATTTCATTATCTTGCTTTTCATAGTGTCTCTAAAAAATAAAAAATAAAAATGAAAACTGGCTATTTTATGACCGGTTTGAACATTTTTGGCGAAAGTCGGGAATCGTGGGTATAATAATTAATTTGTAATTAACTTTGGATATTAATAAAAATGTCGGCATTTTGGGTTGGCCATGTGTAACTAACTCTCTTCTCAGTCTAAAAGACAACTAATATCTATTCACTACTAACTAACAAGTAGAGGTTAATTGCTCTCGTAAGCTTCAATAATAGAGTAGGTGAAAAGAATGTCAAAGTTCTGTTCTATACAATAACATAATTCCGACATTTTTATTATCCAAAGTTAATTAGAAATTAATTATTATACCCACGATTTTCAATTTTCGCCAAAAATATCCAAACCAGCCATAAAATGACCGGTTTTCTCTTTTTTTTTTTTTTTGAAAACACTATAAAGAGCAAGATAATAAAATCTAACACTAAAAATTTGAATTTTTTGTTTAAATTATTTGTTAGATTAGTTCTTTTGATATATAATTAGCATATTTATACTAAAATACGCTAAATTACTTGAAATTATGTTGAATTACACTATATTAAGTTAAATTACACTAAATTACATTACATTACGCTAACATACGGTCATATACATATGAATAGGGACGATATCTCACTGAAAGGGCGAAAAAACGACGACGAAACTTCAAACGGTCATAAACGGTGCTCGAGGTGTCCAATTTTAGCAATGACCCACTTTTCGGAAAGTTTGCAAAAGAACGCAGGCTCGTTCGTGCCTGCCATGCCGGATTTCAAATTCAGAAATTGGCCAAAAAACTAAGGGAATGAACCTCAAATTTGAGTTGAAGTTTTCAATTACGATTTTATTTTTTATTATTCCATCTAAGTAGCTCTAGTAAATTAGCCTATATAATGAACTTGTAGAATACCAAATTTTTACTATTTCGTTCTGAATTGTTTGTACTATTTTTTATGATTCATGAAGATGCCACATAATCGCGTTGCTATTTAGCGTAATTTACCGTATTTCAGCCATAATTAGCAAAGTTACTTGTATTTAGCGTAATTTAAACGTAATTTAGTGTAATTCAACGTAATTTATTGTAATATAATGTAATTTCAAATAAATAATCTAGTGTATTTTAGTATAAATATGCTAATTATAATCAAAAGAAGTAATCTAACAAATAATTTAAACAAAAATTCAAATTTTCAGTGTTAGATTTCATTACTTTGCTCTTCTAGTGTCTTAGAAAAAAAGAAAAAAGAAAAAGAAGAGGAAACCGGCCATAAAATAGCGGTTTGAACATTTGGCGAAATCAGGAATCATGGGTATAATAATTAATTTGTATTTAACTTGGATATTAATAAATAAAATGTCGGTAAGGGTGTGTATGAATATATTGGTATAACTTCTTGATAGTTGGTAAGCCGTCCAACTTACACGGGGGCACAATGCACCAAACAAACAACAGAAAAATATTCATGAAAGAGAAGTGTATCTGGAAATCTGGATTATGCAAAATCTAGATTATTTATATATATATATATATAATATATATATATATATAATATATATATATATATATATATTATATTATATAGATCATTCTCTCTAGTAG
>JAJGRW010000660.1:373171-402018 GCA_025461045.1 Carex parvula | reverse complement strand
TTTTAATAATCTACGGGTCTAATTAAGGGCATACGGCCCAACTTCATCTCGTCTTCAAATTGCATTTTATTTATACTATATATATATATATATATATTAGCCAGATTCTATATATATATATATATATATCAATCATATGATTATATATGATGTCACCTTCCCCTTCTACATGTAGTTGTAAAACTTAATCCGACCCAAAAATTTATTCAATCCTATTCGAATTCAAATTCAGTCTGACTCAATAATTTTGAACAGACAAAACTAATTTAAATCCGAAATTATTGGCGAATGTATGAAGAGCTCAAAATAGTTTACATAATCTTCTGCTCATATGAAAAGTAAAAATTAGTTTGAACCCGATTGGAATCAAACCGGGATAATAATTTTCTCATGTCGATAGGAGCTGTATGACACAGAATGCAACCCGACCCGACCCAACACGATTTGAATATAAAAAATGATCAAATATCTAATGGCTTAAAAGCTTAAACTCTATCCAGTCTGACTTGAAATCTAAAAATAATCAGAAACTGATCAATGACTTGAAGCCTAATCCGAACTCATTGATCCAAGAATATTCAAAATTCAAACATGATTTAAAAGTAAAAAAAAAAAAAATGCAATGCAAATCGCGTGGACTCGAATCTGACTTGATCAATCGATTGTGAGTTGTATTAATTGTATACATCTCATCTCAGCTTGTGCTATCTGAATCTGATTCCTTTCCTTGTATGCAACTTTTTGAGTTTTGAGTCCTGCGCGCGGCTTATTTCTAGTACCAACATGTGATGCTATATATGAATTTTTAATTTGAGGAGGATTTAATTCTCCTACTTTTAATATTTTTACGATCATGATTTTTTTCATTACTAATTGAAAGTTTTTTTTGGAGGAAAAAAAAATTAGAAGAAAAATTTGAATACATTTATTAATTGAACATTGTTTTGTTTGTTTTTTTTAACTCAATTCCTTCCTGTTCTATCAGGACAGAATACACTATTGCTTGATAGGTGGAACAGTAAAAAAGAAAACTTTTACATGCTTAATTTTACCTTTTAAACTATTTCGTATTTGCGGAATACAAGTAGAATAATATTGAATATTCTGTTTAACTATTTCATATTTTTTTCATTTGTTTGTGAAAAAATGAACGGAAAAAAAAAATTAAGTGTCTTGCATATATATGACAAAATATAAAAGTTAAGAATGAAAAAAGGTGCAAACGAGAGGCCCTGAGGCCTTGGGCTGCTTATAATGTGGAGATATATAAAGCAAAGAGAATTGAATGAATTGATTAATTAATTGATGATCACAGAAACAAAAAGAAATGGTTGGACGGCATCTACCTTTGTCCCTTCCCTTCTCACTAGTCACTAGTCACTACCTTGACTAATTAAATAATACCTCATACCAATCATTTAACAAAAACAAAAGCCAAAGAGTAGAGAGGGGCGATAACACAATTGGCTAGCAAAAAAAAAAATCTTTATATACTCAAAGATCTCTTTGAGAGTTTGAATTCCGCTCACTCAACTTCACAACCTCTGCGAAGATTTAAAAAAATAAAATAACAAAATAATAGCTGATATAAATTGTACTATGTCGAAAAATGAATGACCACAAAATTCAATTTTTAAAAGGTCAGATCATTTAGCCGAGATTTTTATTAATATCCAAAGTTTAATAGAAATTATTATTTATGCCCAAATTTCGAACTTTTTGCCAAAAATGCCCAAGCAGGCCACAAAATGGCCTGCTTAGGGGTAGGAGTAAGCCGGTCATTTTGTGGCCGGCTTACTTTTTATTTTTTTTATTTTTTTTAGAGACACTATAAAGAGCAAACTAATGAAATCTAACACTGAAAATTTAATTTTTTTGTTTAAATTATTTGATAGATTACTTCTTTTAATTTATAATTAGCATATTTATACTAAAATACACTAGATTACCAAAAATTAAGTTGAATTACACTATATTAGAATAAATTATGTTGAATTACACTAAATTACGTTAAATTACGCTAAATTACAATAACTTCGCTAATTACGCTAAAGTAGACCGATTCTGTGCCATCTTTCATGAATCATAAAAAATAGTAAAAAAAATTCCAAAAATAGTAAAAATTGGTATTCTACAAGTTCATTATGTAACTAATTTACTGAGCTGATTGAATAATAGAAATGAAAATCTTAATTGGTAACTTCAACTCAAGTTTTGAGACTCTTCTCTTAGTTTTTTGGCAATTCTGAATTTCAAAATCCGGCATAGCGAGCACGGATGCATGCGCATTTTCGCAAGCTTTCCGAAAAGTGGTCATTTGCTGAAATCGGACACTCGAGCGCCGTTTTATGACCGTTTGAAATTTCGCCGTCGTTTTTCGCCTTTTCAGTGAAGATATCGTCCCTATTCATTTGTAATTTAGCGTAATTTACCGTATTTTAGCGTAATGTAATGTAATTTAGTGTAATTTAACTTAATATAGTGTAATTCAACATAATTTCAAGTAATGTAGCGTATTTTAGTATAAATATGCTAATTATATATCAAAAGAAGTAATCTATCAATTAACTTAAACAAAAAAATTCAAATTTTCAGTGTTAGATTTCATTAGTTTGCTCTTCATAGTGTCTCTAAAAAAAATAAAAAAAAACAAAAAAAAACGAGTAAGCCGGTCACAAAGTGGCCGGCTTACTCCTACCTCCTAAACCGGCCATTTTGTGGCCGGCTTGGGCATTTTTGGCGAAAAGTTCGAACTCTGGGCATAAATAATAATTTCTATTAAACTTTGGATATTAATAAAAATCTCGGATCATTTAGTATAGATAGTATAATTCCCAAGTTTTAAGATCAAGCTATATTTAAACACACACACACACACACACACATATATATATATAGATAGATAGATATCTCCTTCCTTTATTTATGGTCAATGTTAGACTTGAAATTAGATTTATGATGTTTACCAAGTTACACAAGCTCAAGCCATATATAAACATAACTTTCTCATTGTTTTTTATTTTATATAAAATAAGAAACTTATATATATATATATATATATATATATATATATATATATATATATATATATATATATATATATATATATATATATATATATATATATGAGGAGGGTTAAAATGCACCCTCTTTTTGTGCTCCTAACGTGCACTCTCCCCTCATATCTTCATTTTCAAAGTTCAAATAGTCAATTCGAACCTTCCAACGTGTTCTTCATATTAAAATGTGCTTGGAGACCAAATTTTATATTTTTTGAAATTTTTTTACTATTTTTTCAGAATTTTTGATTAAACTAAACAATAATAAAAAATTCAGCAAAGCGATGATTTTCAAAAATTTTGAAAAAATAGTAAAAAATTTCCAAAAAATGTAAAATTTGGTCTCCAAGCACATTTTAATATGAAGAACACGTTGGAAGGTTCGAATCGACTATTTGAACTTTGAAAATGAAAATATGAGAGGAGGGTGCACGTTAGGAGCACAATAAGGAAGGGTGCATTTTAACCCTCCTATATATATATAGTCACACTGTTTGTTGAAAACTCCTTAATTATTTAATTGCTTGGCCAACACACTTCACAAGTATTAAAGAAATTATCATTTTCTAAACTTGATCACTAGTTCAAACGTTACATCATTAGAATTGTTCAACATTTTAAAATTATTTTTTACACAATTATTGACCAAAAGTATGGATAGACACATACGACACCATTTAATAACATTGATTTTTTTAACAATCAGTCACCTTAATATCAAAAGAGCACATTTGGAACATAAGAAATTAAAACTCTTAAAAGATGACGAATTAAAAATTTTCTTACTAATACTCAATATATTAGATAAGTCTATATATTGGTTGCAAATAATAAATAACATATGTATACAATATATTATAGATTTGATGAAAATTGAAAAAGCTTCCTGTATGCAAGTAATATTGCATATGAGCAAAATATTTTGTTGCTCCATATTATTCAAATACAAACTATAATATAATTATAATGTAAAAAGTTAATACATGATGTACTTGTGAGAGGTAATACATTAATTATGCATGGATAAAAAACACTCATTTATGATGAATGATCTCATGCATTAATGAAGCATGACAGAACTTGTGCGACTTTAGATTGATTGTCAACACAATTCTTTTTTTTCCGAAAAGAATAAAGCAAAAACGATTGTTGCATGGGCTTGAAGGGTTGGAACTTATAAGATAAACTTATTAGATGAACTAATGAATATATATATATATATATATATATATATATATAGGGGCGGAGTCAGACTTTGAAATAATGGAGGTCAAACACGCATGGGATCAATTATAAATTTTTTTCGAACTATGGAGTCAATTATATACAAACTTTATGCAGAGAATGAGGATTAATTTTACCATACTATGACATTTTACACTAAATTATATATAGAAAATAAATATAAATACAAAAATTTAAAAATTAAATGAGGTCAATTGACTCTCATTGGATCTTCTTAGATCCGCCTCTGTATATGTAGATAGTGTTACTGGACAAATGAATTGAACGCCTAATAGACAAATCACCAATTTAGTTCAACAATTTGCTTCAAATACAGGATCCACTATTGTATGATAGGGGGGACAATAATTTAGTTTTTAAACTCGAAGAAAAAAAAAAAACTCGAAGAAAATAAGGTGTGTTTCATATCACAAAAAATATTAAAAGAACGAAACAAGCAAGTGCAAAGAAGAGGCCCTTGGGCTGCTGATATAATGTTAATGTGAGAGAATTGAATGAATTGATGATCAGAATTCAAAATTCAGAATTGAGAATTGAGAATTGAGAATTGAGAATTGAGAAAGGAGATGCGCTTGCCTAGGAGAGTAGGAGGTATTAACTATTAATTAATAGGTTGGACGGCATCTACCTTTGTCCCTTCTTATCTCATATCATTTAACAAAACAAAAAAACAAAACAAAGAGTAGCTGCCTGTTATATACACTTGTACTCTGTCACAAATTTAGTATATTATAACGTCAGATAATTTACTATACTATTATAACTTTTTTAATAAAAGAGGTTGAAAAGTATATGCGCCTTCAAAATTCAAAATTAAAAAAAAATTTAATGAGCAAAATTACAAACTTCTAATTTATTTATGGTTATGTTAGACTTGAAATTAGCTTTATGATGTTTACCTAAGTTACACAAGGTCAAGCTATATATAAACATAGCTCATTGTTTTTTTTTTATTTTTTATTTTTAATATAAAATAAGAAACTTAATTATACATGGTCAGACTATTTGTTGAAAACTCCTTATTTGCTTAGCAAACACACTTCACAATTATAAACATAGGATTATCATTTTCTAAAGTTGGTAAATATGAAATTCCCAACAAAAATAATATAATTATCACTAGAATTGTTCAACATTTAAAAATTATTCTATACAATTAATGATAAAAAGGTATGGTTGTACACGACACGACACCATCAATAACATTGCATTGCATAATTTGCATTACATGTATTTATAAATTATTTTATTGGTTTAGTGGGTTGTTTGTTTATCCAAGAAAATAATAACCGGAGATGTGTGATTGCATTTAAACAAGGAATTAATAGTTTCATGAGATAATTAAGTAGAGACGCTATCTTTCTAAAGAATGAATTCATTTAGATTTCGTAATCAAACACAATTAATAAATGTGCATTGTAATGCCTGGAAATTTTATAGGGGCTCAACGTTCGTTTGGAATTGATTACCAATAAATAAGTAATAATCAATGATTTATTTATTTGTACTCATATAATAATAAAGAAAGGTGAAGAGGAGTTGGGAGTTTTTTTTTTTTTTGTGAAAATGAGAGGAGTTAGGAGTTAGGAGAGGAGACAAAAAGGATAAATTTACAAATGAAATGAAAATTCAGTGGGCGGTGCACCGCACATTACATACAAATACAATTATTAATTTAATATTATATTATTATTAGCAATGTACTATGCTGACTGACTGGTGACAGCTCAGCTTCGTCGCTCTTTCTCTCTCTCTCAGAAATGCCAAATAGGCAATCCAATCATTCCATTTCATTGCTTGCGATTCTGTTCTACCTCTCCTCTCCATTACTGTAAAATATTTCCTTCACTTTACGGTTTGAGATTAACTCTCAGACGCTTTGAGATTCGAGCTAGCTCAGAGGACAGTATTATTTGGCTTTGAGATTTGTGCCAAGTTAAAATAACGATCCAAATCCAGTAACTGTAAAAGATTCCCTATTACGGTACCGGGAGGATGTGAATTCCCTCTCCTCGCCTTCTGCAAATCATTCAATTCAATTCTATTCAATTCATTTCATTTCATTTATGATTTGTCCCCATTTTAAACCAGGCTACTCCACCACACCACCTAACCAATTATCTCTCTCTTTCTCTCTTTTCTTTCCCCTGAATTTCGCCTCTTCTCTTCGCTGCCTCTCTCTCTCTCTCTCTCTCTCTCAAGGGAAAAGGAAAAAGGGAAGATTGAATTAAATTATAGTAGGAAAGTAGGAAACGACGATCATCGGATCATGTCTCTGGCTCCAATTGAAGCGGGAGAGGAATCTTCCACAAGATTTTGGAATCTGCGGAGCTTGAGGTGGAGAATCGATCTGGGAATCCTCCCCTCTTCTCCTCTCGCCGTCGATGATCTCCGACGAGCCGCTGCTGATTCCCGCAGAAGGTACATAAATTGTTATTTGGATGCATCTTTTAATTGATTGTTAAAATGCCAAAACTCTTCCGAGTTGGTTGGATCACAAATTCATAACAGTTAGTGTATGATTTGCTGCAGTAGCAGCATCATTTGAGCTTATGCTGGCTACTTGTTTATTTATTTACATCTATTTTTCTGCCAGCTTAGTTAGCCGTCTTTTCACATTCCTTTGACAAATTCATTGCCCACATTTTAAATTTTTTTTTTTTGTCTTTGAGAAATGATTTGACGCAATCATTTCTCAATAATTGAGAAAATGATACCATAATTCTAATTGAACAAAATACCATTTTGCCATTGACAGATATGCGAGTTTGCGGCGGCGACTGTTGATGGATCCTCTGCCGGCAAAGGATGAAGATACCACCTCTGACCACTCCATTGACAACCCTCTTTCTCAAAATCCAGGTACCGTCTTTTCTTTTTTTTTTTTGTCAAAAATTGTCTTTTTCAAAACTAATTAGTAAAATTCTCTTATTCAGAACCTTACGAAAGGTCTATATATGCAATTAATATGATGAGTTATCTTACGACTTCAACTTTCATATTATCAACACGCTTTGAAAGGTCTATGCAATTAATATGCACACCCATACCTATCACTCATTGATTTTTTTATGTTTGCCAAATGAAAAGGAAATGTAAAGTTATGGCAACACTAATTCGCGGATTATTAATATGTGACTGTTTTCTTGTTTTTCGAATGTGTAGAGAGCACGTGGGGCCGGTTTTTCAGGAATGCTGAGCTGGAAAAGACGGTTGACCAAGATTTGACTAGGCTGTATCCGGAAGATGGCAGTTATTTCCAGACGCCGACGTGTCAGGCCATGCTTCGCCGGATTCTCCTCTTGTGGAGCCTTCAACATCCTCAATACGGTTACCGCCAAGGTAACTAACTTTCTTTTCAACTTGTACTCTTTCTATTACGCGCTTAACCATAAAGGATTATTGAATAATAAATATACTGCTTTATATTAATTACAGGAATGCATGAACTCTTAGCTCCTCTGGTGTATGTGTTGCACGTGGACCTTGACCATTTATCTCAAGTGCGCAAACTCCATGAAGACTACTTCAGTGACAGTTTCGATGAATCTCTCTTCCCTTACAACACAAAACAAAAACTAAAAACCGCAGGAGGAAACATTAAAACAGCTGATGATTTCAGATTGAAATTGACCACCTTTGCCGATCTTGACCCTAAGACAAAACAACTGTTGCTGTTGAGCGACCCATATGGGGCTGAAGGGGAGTTAGGAGTAGTATTGTCCGACAGATTTATGGAGCATGATGCTTACTGCATGTTTGACAGGTTGATGGATGGTGGGTCCCGTTGTGCCGTGTCATTGGCCGAATTCTTCTCTCATTCTAACCTTATCGGGTTGGGAAAGGGTTCACCTTCACCGCCTGTTATTGAGGCCTCATCAGCCTTGTATCACTTGCTCAATCTTACCGACCCATCTCTACACTGTCATCTGGTAGAATTAGGGGTTGAACCACAGTACTTTGCTCTTAGATGGTTGCGGGTTTTGTTTGGTCGTGAGTTCAATCTAGAAGAGTTGCTGACAATTTGGGACGAGATATTTGAATACCCAAACAACACTTGCACAGATCTTAAGGCAGCTGATCATGGGTTTCAGATCTTTTGTTCGGATCGTGGTGCATTTATTGCTTCCTTTGGGGTTTCCATGATTCTTCACTTGAGATCGGCCTTGTTAGCCACAGAGAATGTTACAGTCTGCCTCCAAAAATTGTTGAATTTCCCAAAAAATATGGACATAAAAAGATTGATAGAAAAGGCGAGGTCTTTGCATGTCATTGCTCTTGAGGCCAATGAGAACATATATGGCAGTCAAAGTCAAAGTCTATCTAGGTCGGGTTCTAATAGAACACCTCCTCACCACCCAATACCCGATAGCTATTGGGAGGAGAGATGGCGGGTCTTGCACAAGGCTGAGTCGCTCCCTAAGCCAAGCAACAAAGACCCGGTCCATGGTAGACCGGTGAAGAAAAGGTCGATTAAAGAGAGACTCGGTCTAGTGCGCACTGAGTCGGATCCTTCGGCTGCAGAGAACAAACAAGCCGAGGCCGAGCACACTGTTAGACGACAGCTCTTCAGTGGTAACTCATCTCGTCAAAATGAAAATTCTGGGGGGTTAAATCAAAGTTTGTTGTTCAGTGAAGAATCTGTACTTTTCTCAGACCGAAATGAGTTCATCTCAAGGGAGGTCAGTGCTTCAAATTCCGCAACCAACGATATTTTGAATGGAAGTGCATCGAGATCTGTGCAGGGAGAGGACTCGAGCACTTCTTCAGTGAATAATGATAGAGAAAACTATGAAAATGACACCGATAAGAGCAGCGTGACTTCAAATTCATTCGTAGGTGAGAATGCTGAGAATGAGGTGGCTTTTACAAATGGTAATGCAGCAGAGGAAGATGTAAAAAACGAGAAAGAAAACCCGGATCCAGTTTCAAAGGAAACGAGATC
Source organism: Carex parvula (assembly GCA_025461045.1). NCBI lineage: Eukaryota > Viridiplantae > Streptophyta > Magnoliopsida > Poales > Cyperaceae > Carex > Carex parvula. The sequence continues at coordinate 392,769 of JAJGRW010000660.1, read as the reverse complement.
AGTTTCAGGAAAATTTGGGTGGTTCTTTAAATTTGGAAGGGGATCGATGAATGGCGAAGGTACTGATAACAGTACAGAGAAAAGCAGAGGTGAAACTAGAATAACAGACAAGGATGTACCTGTTTCCGTTTCCATTTCTAATTCCATTCCTAATTCAAATTCAAATTTGAATTCGAATTCAGTTGGTCAAGTTGCTAGGGCCGAGAACAGTGGGGATAAAAAGGTTATGGGTCCTTTGAAAAATCTGGGTCAATCCATGCTTGAAAATATTCAGGTATCATATCAGACACCTTAATTTCCTTCATTTTGTTTAGAAAATTTATGTATGTTGGATTTGATTAATTAATGTGTTTATAATTAATAATGTGATGGATGAATCAGGTGATAGAGTCGGTGTTTCAGCAGGATCGGGGGAAAGGACAAGCCACGGCAATGGCCGCATTGACAGAGCTACGTAACATCAGCAGTCTTCTCAGGGAGATGTAATTAATTTTTTTTTTCTTCTCAGCAACACTGCCATAAATAATAATAAATTCTATTTATGATTACAATAATACAATAGTAGAGTTCTAGATTGTACAACACGGGGTATATGGATATGTAATGTGCCTTTACCTCGCCCATTTTCGATTCATTTCTCACACTACATATGTAACAATTAAACAAAATATGTATATAACACGTAGTATCTATCGTAGAAAACAAAATTGGAATAGAAGAGAAAATTTCTTTTTGTTAGTTAATGCAATTAGAATTAGACAAGACAAGAGAAGTCAATAATGGCGGCAGCTGAGCAGTCGCCTATTCTGCTCCTGCCAATCAAATTTATATGGTGGGATCCTTTACAATCACAATCATGCCTTGCTTTGACTTTGTCTCTATACATTACTACATGGAAATAGCGTTTTTCCTAGTTTGTTATTTTCATGTGGAGAGGAGAGGAGATAAGCTTGTCGGTGTTATGTATTTATGATATGACGTGTCAGATGTCATCGTAGGAGGAGGGAGCTAGCTAGGGGACCATTAGCTTATTTCTTATTCGCTGTGTTTTCAGAGCAAATATAAAACCAGACAGGTTCATGTTATCTTTATATTATGCTCAAATATAACTAACTCTATATATAATACGGGAAAAAGTACAATAAAAACGAGTGAAATTAATGTGCCAAATGCAGGGAGACGCCATAAAATTAAACAACAATCATTCCAATACAAAATTGGTGAAAATTGTGAGTGAGATATGATAATGTACACGTGGTCATGCTGATGAAGCAACTTGTGGATAAAAAGTTTTTCTTGTACGTTATCTTGGTTTGTGGCTTGTAAGAATGGTAACCTCATTTATTTCCAATACTAAATTAATTTACGTACGCTGATGTACTTCTCCTCTCTATATAAATAGTGGGCCTAATTTGGGCCTGCTCAAATTCATCTCTATTACAAACTCACCATTTTTCATTTTTTTTTTTTTGGACATGTTATCGTTTTCCAGCCCCAGCCCAAATTAAATTCTATATGGACTACACTTTTTTTTGCTCATTGGGCCCAATTATACAAAGCACCTCGGTCCCTATTTTTGAGACTTTCATTAGAAAAAACATTTCAAACTAATCTTAATTCTTAATCTTTTTCGACCGATCACATTGAAACTAGAGTAAAAGAAAAATTAAAATAAATCAGAATCCAAGCTGATTCCAACCTACTAATACGTTGTATTTAAATATACATGTCAGTTTGGCATATGCATGCTTGTCCCATAAGTTACGGATTTAGGAAACTTGTCTCTAGCTAAGCTGCCTAGCTATTCCTTGTAACTTCTTTTTAACACCAACTTAATGCGCCAAAATGCAATTATATATAGTTATATACTGATGGAATTATGAAGCAACCAGTCCAAGCTGAGCAACAGAAGACTATCATTGAATAAAAGAGAAACAAAACAATTCAATATGAAGTAATCCATAAGTTAAAGATTAGTTAGATTATGGATTGGAAAAGGATGATTCATCCAGAGAGAGAGAGAGAGAGAGTAGTTAGCACTTAGCAGCTAGCTGCTCCTAAGTCTAGAGCGTGGATACAATGGTGGTAATTAATTTAGGGAAACTCAATATCAGGAACAAAAGCTTAATTAATCATTAATGTATAATTGATTAAAGTTTATGTGAGTATTTAAATTCCTCCTTGCAGTGAAAATTAAAGGAAGAACTGGCATGGGTACCTATATATATATAAGTAGTTATTTTAAAAGTAGTTTTATAGAGACAAATCCAGCAGTAAGTACTTAAATAATTGAGAGAGATTATTATACCTTGAAGGCTCTTTATAACTAACTACTCATGAATATAACCATGAAATGAAGTTACATATATAGGATTAATTGTTGAAGTGTCTTTGAAAGTGTGAAGAGCACGGTACCAGGAAAGATGGCGTGCCGGAGTTTCCCACAAACAACTTTGATATATGTGCTTTTAGAGTTATTAATTAGTACTAGTTATGGAATTAAGTTGTTGTTTGGAGACTAATATCTAAACAAGTTATTGGCTTTTCACATCTCCACTAGTGTCATCGAAAACGATTTGACCAGTCTTTAACAACTATAGCCTGAAGAGAATTGACATATAATTCAATCGATCTCTAACGATCACTTAATTGTCCCCGTATTCATGAGCATCGTTTGATGTTTCCCTCCTGCTAGTTGGTAATGATTCAACTAATGGTATTTTTTTAGTTTATATGTCAATGTAGAGATGCAGGTGTTCATTAATAACAACAAATTAATTGTAGAATTTTAATTGAAGTGGTTGACAAGAAATCAAATTAGTTTAGTTTATTATTTGTAGCTTGACTTGCCACCTTGTGTAGACATACGTATGTACATGAATACCCAAAACAACATGCAAATTAATTAGTAGCAGCAGTTATATATATATATATATATATATATATATATATATATATATATATATGTATGTATGTATGTATGTATGTATGTATGTATATGTAGTATTAATAAACTCTTTTTTAATGTATACTTTTAATTGTAGTTAGCTAGCAACATCCTCCAACTAATGAGAGCTATATATGCATGCTTGTATGCATAAATAGCTTCAAGCAGCAATATTAATAATTATAGATTATTGGGCATTCATGAATGCATAAAAAAAATACTACGATCGGTGCACTCAATAATACAACTGCCTTGTTAAATCTAACAACCTTAATTTCTAAAATCTGTCCGATAAACTAATACAAAAGAATGGACCTTGAATATACAAGAAAAATATCTTCCTTTTCAAAAGAAAGTGCACTTTATATGACTTACTACTAGTACTAAGTTAGATATAAAGGACCACAAAGGTGGTGTACCAAACACATATTGTTTTTGGGGTTAATATATTTGAAAGTTAATTCTGCAGTCACCATGTATAGATGCTAGGATCAGTATTCAGTAATGCACACTACTGGTAAAACTATGATGTGCAGAAAGTTTCTATGTATAGGTTCGGTCTATTTGCACAAATGCATAGATTTTCCTGTCAGAGTGAAATATTTCCAGGAACTGAATGCCAATCTCACAAACTGAATATTTGCATGCACTAAATATTGCTTTTATATTATGTTCTCTGACAACTTGAAAGGTCTAATATATATTTTGTTGGGGCTTTAGTGCATCAAACAGGGGAAATTATATATGTTAATTGTGGAACTACTGAATTACGAAAAATCCCCCCATCTCCAATCCTAATTTAGTCAAACAAGTGGAACTATATATTCAAAATAAAGAGTTAGATGTGAAGCTTCCACGAATAAGCGTGGCATAAAAGTTTCGCGTGTCTCTGACGAAACTCTTTTAGAAATATTGGTAAGAGTCGTTTAAGACGGCGACACAAATATGTCATGATCTTCGATCATTTTCAATAAAATTATAAACTAAAAGCATTAGTTGTGTAACCTGCTATCACAACACCTTTGAATTATTGCTTAAATGGTAAATCAAGGATAGTTAGTTATTATTTCTTTCTTGCAGTAGAGTACCAATAACCAACTCCAACACCTTGGAGGAAGAAAGAAAGGCAAAATGTAACTTTTCATACACAAAATTTAGAAGATTAATTGGCGGTTAGCTAGCTATGTGGAAAATTAAAATATATAATTGTAGCAACTAGCAACTTTCTTTTGATTCATTTAGTTTTAAACTTATTAACTAATTGGAAGAAATCAAGATAAAGCAAATTAAATTGAGTATGCCTTTTTCATGAAAAGATATATTAAAGAATCTTTTGATCGACATTAATTAAAGTGAAATACCTCAATGATAAGCTATATATCTCAAAATGATTTTAATATGTTAGCAAGTGCAATTAGTTGTTGCTGCTTTTAAAGAAGGTAGATGAAATTTTTTTTTTTTTTTTTTGAGAAAGAAGAAGGTAGATGAAATTAAAAAAAGGCCCTGAAAGACTGATCTCACCAAACATAGTAAATATAATTTGTTTTGTTATGAAACTACATAACCAGCAAGGAACACAAGCAAGCAAGCAGCTATATGTATAGTCAGATTAAAATAAATGATTATAATCCCCTTTAGGTACAAAGTGATGCAAAATTCCATATATATAAATGGATCACCTCCGCCGTAAGTAATAGACCAAATCAAATGATGCATTTAATAATTATATACTTCTTTTGTCAGTAGAGATTATTATCAAAGGAAATGCATGCATGCTTGCTCAATAAATAATATGAGAATTAATTGTATGAAAATCAGACACATCACTAATATATAATTAATTATGAGAATTAATTAATGAACCGTAAGTCGTAATATTATTGAATTGAATATAAATGAAGACAGCATATATATATGCAAGACAACTTAATTTTATATATCTCATAGAGCTAGCTATCTAGCTATCTAGCTATCTAGCTAGTAATTAATAGAGAACAGCTAGCCAAGATCGATCCAGCACCAATAAACAAAATAAGAGTTAAAGTAACTAAAAACACAGTCAAAGGAACTCACTGTTTGCTGCAAGTCAGAAACCCTAGTTTTAAGCAACTATATATACATATTTTATTAATTAATTACATTAATAAGCCAAGGACCAGAAGAATTAATATGCGCTGTTGCAGTCTGACGACACCAAGCTGAAAAAAAACACTCTCCATTACAAGTGTCAAATTAATTGAGAGCTCGATCCACTGCTTGTAATTTTATATTTTTAATATTTTTGCTATTGCGTGCTATCAATTTATAAACGAAATTAATACATTATATTGGTTTTGAAGAAATAAATAATATGTACCTGTATATGGTATATGGTATTAATTATTGGCCACATATATATAGCAGAGAATTAAGGTTTAATTCGAACATGCGTTAATTATATGTATTAATTCAACTATCGTTGTCTTCTTATAACTTTTGTATATTATAGACGTCAAAGGGCCGGGCAGAGAGAAGGAAACCAGGAAATTAAGGATAATTAATATTTTACCAAATGTGGTCATGCACAAAATGAAGCCCATATGTACTCATATTAATTAGTGCACACTAGCTAGCTAGGTATATATATAGGGATCCATCTCCTAGCTAGCTAGCTATATACATATTTGACAAATTAAATTAGGTTGCTAGCTTGCAACCAATAGCTATATATATATATAGCCACAAGCAGGGGCGGATGCAGGATTTTGATCAGGGTAGGGCAAGAAATTATTGAATCGGGTTTCGAATTGAATTTAATTGGACCGTATCTTATATAATTTACCAAATTTAATATACAATGTGCCAGTTATTTTAATTGGACTGCATGGTAGGGCAATATTAATTTTCAGGGTAGGGCAAAGGCCCAAAATCCAATCTTTGTAAATTAGTTTTGGATTTTCAGGGTAGGACAGTTGCCCTACCCTGTGCTACAGTAGATCCGCCCCTGGCCACAAGTCAGGTAAAAGAAACTTAATTAATTTCCAACTTAGCTAATTAATCTAAGGAGCATTTTGATGTATATGATCATCAATTGATAATAAGATCATATACACTTAATAGTGTGTGTACATCTAGTCTAGTTAGTCTAATGTAGCAAATTTTACTACTAATTACTAATTGGATTGGATTAATTAGTTGCCAATCAAATATAACAAGTTATTAATTAGTGTTTAAATAAAAAGAAAAGACACACAGTGAATAATTAAAAACAATTAGATGATGTAATAATTTAAAATTGGCGCGGTTTGGGGTGGAGGAGACCCAGGCCCGGAGCACCTGACCGACTGCCTCACCGGGTCAAAGGGATACTCGGACCCACTGGGCCCATGGTGACGTGGCATTAGAAGAATGGCTGCTTTTGCGGGGGAACAGTGTGGGCCTACACCACACGTGCTGTGTTGTTGACTGTGTCTCTGTGTGAAGCTGTGAATAAAGGCCAGCTCTATTATTCCCTTTTGTCTTTATTCTCTTCATTTCAAATTGATTCAACCATCCTTCTCACAACCTTTAATTCCGATTTTACATAACAAATACTATATAAAACATAAAAAACTTTGAAATTGTCAATTCCTCGCCAAATATATGGCCTCTTCTTTTTTCTCCCTTAATTTTAACAAATTAACATGATATACTTTGCCTGTCATGGCCTCTTCTATGAGTCCGGCTACGATACCACTAGTGTCATTCCAAACTAAATAACACCACATCTTAAACCATTGGATCTACTTTAATATTCGTGTACAAGATATCGCTGGATGACACTAGTGTCTTGTACGAATATTAAAGTAGATCCAATGGTTTAAGATGTGGTGTTATTTAGTTTGGAATGACACTAGTGGTATAGTAGCCGGACTCCTCTTCTATTCATAAAGTAACAAAATATTACATCAGTACCTCTTGTAGTCAACTATATCATTTTCTATAGTCAAGTAATTAATCATACAAAATTGTTTAGTTAATAAAATACACTCCTATATATATAAATATATACATATATATATATATATATATATATATATATATATATATATATATATAGATAGAGAGAGAGAGAGAGAGAGAGATGGGCTATTGTACTTCGCCAAGTAAAACCCCCGTTTACTTCGGGTCATATTTTGTCATTTTGAAAATCCAAACAATCGATCCGAACCGTTCAACATGTTCTAAACATTGAAATGTGCTTGGAGACTAAATTTTACATTTTTTGGAATTTTTTTACTATTTATTAAGCCACTTTGAAAATCGCTGATCCGGTGGTCCAGAAAATTTTACTGTTTTTTACTGTGTTTACAGTGGATCAGCGATTTTCAAAGTGGCTTAATAAATAGTAAAAAAATTCCAAAAAATGTAAAATTTAGTCTCCAAGCACATTTCAATATTTAGAACATGTTGAACGGTTCGGATCGGTTGTTTGAATTTTCAAAATGAAAATATGAGCGTGAAGTAAACGGGGGTTTTACTTCGCGGAGTACAATAGCCCATCTCTATATATATATATATATAGAGAGAGAGAGAGAGAGAGAGAGATGGGCTATTGTGCTTCGCGAAGTAAATGGGGAGTTTACTTTGGATCATATTTGAAAATCCAAACAATCGATCCGAACCGTTCAACATGTTCTAAATATTGAAATGTGCTTGGAGACTAAATTTTACATTTTTTGAAATTTTTTTACTATTTATTAAGCCACTTTGAAAATCACTGATCCACTGTGAACAGTAAAAAACAGTAAAATTTTCTAGACCACCGGATCCGCGATTTTCAAAGTGGCTTAATAAATAGTAAAAAAATTCCAAAAAATGTAAAATTTAGTCTCCAAGCACATTTCAATATTTAGTGTTGAACGGTTCGGATCGGTTGTTTGAATGTTCAAAAATAAAAATATGGCCCCAAGTAAACTCCCCATTTACTTCGCGAAGCACAATAGCCCATCTCTCTCTCTGTTTTTTTTTTTTTGAAAATGCTTGGTAGTAGCTACCAAGTTGTTAAATTAATTAAAATATCTCTTACAGCAACATCCCTAGGATGGTCCGAGTAACATCCCGACCATACTGCTAAAACAATCACATATATCCCCTCAATACAACAGATAGCAAAGAAAGAAGTAACCTAAGAGTGAAATAAGAATAAAAATAAAACATCATGTCCATTGTCCATTTTTAGCAATGGATCATCCAGAGCCGACTATCTTGAAGGATAATCTCAGCTAACAGTCTCGGTTCCTTCCTCCTGCCTCCGAATACGACCTCGTTGCGGTGCTTCCATACAGTCCCCATCTCTCTCTCTCTCTCTCTCTCTCTATATATATATATATATAATATATATATATATATATATGTAGGAATGTCTTTTGCAAAAAAATATTGGCAAAATTTGTTGGCTTTAATTTCTTGTGAAATCTCTAGTATAATTACATTCATTACTGAGAGTAATATATAAAATAATGCTTTGAAAGACACGGCTTTAATTACAAACAGCACAAGGAAAAAAAAAGAGAGAGACATAAAACCGACATTTTTATTAATATCCAAAGTTTAATACAAATTATTAATTATACCCAGAATCGGACCAATTATCGATATATACCCAAGCCGGCCATTTTCTGGCCGGCTATGTACCCTCCCTAAGCCGGCCAGAAAATGGCCGGCTATGTACCTTTTTTTTTTTTTTTTTTTCCCCAAAAACTCTATAAAAGAGCACCGAGGCAGCTGCATTCTTCACTCAAATCCGCGGCAGCTCTACTGTACCTCTACTGTTGAGGTAATTCTTTTTTTTTTTTAATTTTTTTTAATTTTTTTCTAATTTTTTTAAATTTTTTAATTTATTATTATTTATTATTTATAGATTAATTAATTAGTTAATTGTTTACTATTTAGTTAATTGTTTACTATTTAGTTAATTGTTTACCATTTACTTAATTGTTTACTATTTAGTTAATTGTTTACTATTTAGTTAATTGTTTACTATTTACTTAATTCTTTACTATTTACTTAATTGTTTACCATTTACTTAATTGCTTACTATTTAGTTAATTGCTTACTATTTACTTAGTTGTTTACCATTTACTTAATTGTTTATCATTTAGTTAATTGGTTACCATTTACTTAATTGTTTACCATTTAGTTAATTGCTTACCATTTACTTAATTGATTACCATTTACTTAATTGCTTACCATTTACTTAATTGATTACCATTTACTTAATTGCTTACCATTTACTTAATTGCTTACCATTTACTTAATTGCTTACCATTTACTTAATTGCTTACCATTTACTTAATTGCTTACCATTTACTTAATTGCTTACCATTTACTTAATTTTTTACTATTTACTTAATTGTTTATTATTTAGTTACTTGACAATTATTTACCATTTAGTAATCTGACAATTGTTTACCATTTTCTAAAATGTAGTTTGTTTACCATGGCTTTTATTTCATTACACTATGGTGGGAAGATGCTTAATAGTGCACAAGGGGCGTACTACAACAAAGATGCAGCTCATTCATTGATGATTCCAGATGACATCTCACTTTTGGACCTCAAATCCATAGTTTACACACACACCGGTTACAACCCAGAAAGGTGCGACCTAGAATTGGTAACCCGATATTGCCATCCCTCCAACGGAAAATGGATTGTTGCGAAAAACTGGTGGACGAGAGTACGTGGAGAGGCATGTTCGGTTATTTGAGATCCCAAGGTAATTTTCTAATAGAAATATTTGCTAGAAGAGTTCCGGTAGAGCCTGGGGTTGGAAGTTCGGGCTCTGGATCAGCGGCACCACATTATACCCCACAACCAGAAACTTACAGACGTGACTCCACCTTACCACTCACCGAACCTGACCCAGAACCCTACAACTACGTCACTCCACCAGCACCTCAACGAAGACACTCAGTTGCATCCCCACCTAGACACAATCGAGGCAGACCAAGACACTCAGTTTCAACCCCACCTAGATCCGTAAATGCCACTCCTTTACCGTTACCTCCAGTATCACCTTACCCCATACCTGCACCAGTAGACGATGCAAGCTGCCCGGACTTTGAAGATATTAATGAAATACCGGAGGACAATCTGGGGAGCGGGGATGAATTTGAGGGAGACATGTGGGGGGATTCAGATCACATGGAAGGTGTGGATGAAGACGGGCGGGCTGAAACAGCTGAAAGGCATGCTGATGAGGGGGGGCCGCTTAGTGGCCGGACTGATACGCACCCGTTCCCAGACCTCAATGATGTTTCTGAGTTTAGAGAGGCAGATATTGGTTATTATGGGCAACGGATTGAGTACAAAGGTGAGGTGTGTGCAAACCTATATTTTAAAACCAAAGAAGACCTAATGAAGAAGGTCAGAGAGCACCATATAAAGAAGAATCAGGAGTTTAGATCTTGGAAAAGTGACAGGGATCGGGTTACTCTGTTGTGCAAGGACAAGAATTGCCGTTACGAGCTTAGGGCAAAGCCGACGGGATGTGGAGACGCATGGGTTATAACTAAGCAGGACAGGCCTCACACATGTAGGACTGAGCATACGAGGGTCGACCACGAATGTCTGACGGCAGCACTCATTGCCGATGTCATTGAGAACGCCATTAAAAAGGACCCGTGTATGAGCATCCAGACGGTGGCAGACATTGTTTTGTCTGTGTACGACAATGTGACACCTAAATACAACCGACTGTGGAGGGGCCGTGAGCTGGCAATAGCCCGACAATTTGGGAGTTGGGAGGCTTCTTACAGCTTGCTGAGACCACTGTTGCTTGCAATTTGCGCCAACAATCCCGGCTCGACCCACCAATTTCTGACCAGCCCGGTACGGAATAAGGAAACAGGACTAATCATGCCAGGTGTTGCCCAGTTCAGAGCTGTAGCCTGGGCGTTTGGTCCATGCATTGCAGCGTTCCAGTACTTGAGACCAGTGATCAGCATCGATGCCTGCTTCTTGTCTGGGCGATACGAGGGGAGGCTTTTGATAGCTTGCGGCTACGATGCCGAGAACCAATTGTTGCCTATTGCATTTGCAATTGTACGTCAGGAGGATACTGAGAATTGGGGTTTTTTTTTGCAGTGGTTGAGAAATGAAGTGCTCGGCCCGTGTAAATTTGTATGTGTCATATCGGACCAGCACAAGGGGATCAAAGCTGCACTGACAGCTGAATACGGATGGCCTCCCGAGCTCTTTGTGCACAGGTATTGTATGCAGCATGTTGCTGACAACTTAGTCACGAACTGTGGAGACAGATGGTACGGATGGAGGTTCAGGGAAGGAGCAAAGAGGAAGAAGCCGAGAAGATTACAAGAGATGTTCCAAGAGTTTGCTCATGTATGTATAACTTATAACATTTCGTTTAATTATCGTATAAGAATTTTATGAAAATGGAATAACACCCCTTTGTTTTTGTGCAGCGAAATCCGAAGTGCAATGCATATTTAAAGAAGGTGGGCAAAGTACGTCCTAATGATGCGATGGAGCCGTCCAATTATGAGAAGATTTTCCAAACCTGTGACGGAGGATACCGGTTTGGTATCATGACAACAAACGGCTCCGAGTCGCTCAACAATGTCTTCCGAACGAGTCGTAGATTGCCTGTTTGTGCCGTAGTGGAGGATACGTTCTACACGTGCAACAGATGGTTTGTTGAGCGGCGTCAGCGAGCAATGGAATTACAAGACAGGGGACAGGTTCTTTCTGACCGGGTTTTGCAGAAGATCAAAAAACGTTGGGGGAAAGCTGAAAAAATGAAATTGGTGCGTTACACGCAGGGCCAAGGTCAGTACCAAGTTTCATCCCCAAATGAGTACGTTCCTTGCACCCGTAGCGACATGGGCAACATGGAACCCACTCACAGGGAGTTCATGTATATTGTGACGCGCGGTCCCGACAGACAAATGGAATGCACTTGCAGAGGTATCTAATTAACTTCTATTCCGTGCGCTCATGTCTTAGCCGTTTGCCGTGACCGAAACTGGCAAGAGGACGACTTTGTTGCAGACTGGTATAAAACACCCTATCTTGTGAGTACTTGGAACCATGTGTTCAATCCAATTGGCAATATGGGAGACTGGCCTCCTTGTGTTGAAGACAGAATCCTTCCGAGTAGAGGTTGGATTACGAAGGGGAGGCGAAAACACACCCGTCGTGTAATGACGATGGATGAAATGGAAGGTAGACGAAAGGGGCATCAGCCTCGCCGTTCCACTTCCGATAGGCAACGAAGAGGTATGTAACATTCATCCAAAATTATTTTTCTTTTCAATTTATACCAATTTACTAATTAACACATGCAAATGCAGAGGCAAGAAACGCAGCAAATGCGGCAGAAAATGAGCGAGTAATGGCGTCGGGAAGTGGGTCCGGAGGGTCACGGCGTAGCACAGCTACGAGCCGTTTAAATGCAGCTGCTATGTATGCCGAAGCAATGAGAGAGGCGGTTGACATAGGAGGAGAGGCGGTTGGGGTGCAAGGGCAGCCATCTGCCCAACCGAGGAGGTCCACTACTAGACGCACAACAAGGGCATCTACAAGCCAAGCAGGGCCATCTGGAGCCCAGGCCGGCCCATCTACAAGCCAAGCAGCGCCATCTGGAGCCCAGGCCGGGCCATCTAGTGAGCAACCAGAGCCACCTGCTAGGCCATCTCGTAGGTCATCTTTCGCAAGTGGTTTACTTCGGGGATTTAGACGTGGTAGTAATAGGTGATTTATATGCATGTTGTAAAAATTGTGTGGACTCTATTTGCAATTTGTGTGTACTTTATTATTTTGTACGAAACTTAGAAATGAAATATTTGACTCTAATAGAAATCATCTAAAACAAAAATAATGCTGTTTAAAAAAAAAAAAAAAAGGTACATAGCCGGCCATTTTCTGGCCGGCTTAGGGAGGGTACTTGGCCGGCCAGAAAATGGCCGGCTTGGGTATTTATCGCTATACCCTTGAGATCCGGGTATATTTATTAATTTGTATTAAACTTTGGATATTAATAAAAATATCGGGACATAAAAATACATACTCCGATCCCACTGGTTAATTTTTCTTAACAGGAATAATTAATTCAGTCGGACGAGCAAATTATATAAGAGATTTTTCCACAGAACTCATATGACCCAAGTAATCCCACATTTAAAAAGAGAGTTACATATTAACTCATATTTAGTACCACAAATTATATATATAAGCGTCAGGTTTTACTACGTACAATTAAACCATATATATGAATAAACAGTACTTTTCAAAAAGATATGAATGGATATCATCAGATGTATGTATATGTCAGCTAGCCACCATGTATATATAATATAATATTTGAATTTATTAACACCTGGCCACAAAATGAACCTTCTAAATCAAGCTCCATAGTAGTTGGTACAAGCTTCAGAAACACAGTACTTTTATTTTTGACACATTCAAAGCCTTGAAAAAATTCTACATATATCCCTCTCTTCCATAGATCACCATTTTTTTTTTCGGGTGCCTCAGAACTAGATACCAAACCGTCCGTAGAGATCGATCGAGTACCGTGTTCTCGACACCCGATCAAGCATCTAGCTAGCCTTTTATTTTACCTCTTTATAATCCATGCTACATCTATCAAGGCTGTTATCCATATATATATAATTCACATCTCTCTCTCTCTCTCTCTCGGTACATATATCTTGTTTCGGCAATCTGTAGTGCATATATATTTCCATCTATTGATCGTTAGGTCGGAAAGAAACCAATCTTCCTGAGCATCGATCTCTTCAGTGATTGAGTTGAAAAGCTAGTTGATGTTGATATAGGATTTGTTTTCTAATTCAAGTAAACCAACCATTCTTAACTTCTCATACAGGTCATGAAATTGTTTGTTTGGTGTTTGCCACACATGCTATATACGCACTAGCTAGCTAAGTGAAACTTTCCTGAAATTTTCCTCTCTTCAAGATTTTCCTGAAATATATATATATATAGACAGAGAGAAATGGAAGGAGCATCAAATAAAGAGGAGGGTTTGCCTCCTGGGTTTCGATTTCACCCGACCGACGAAGAGCTCATCACTTACTACTTGCAACACAAAATCACTGAAGCTGACTTCACCGCAAGAGCGATTGCTGATGTTGATCTCAACAAGTGCGAGCCGTGGGATTTGCCAGGTAAGAAAATTTTCTTGTAAAAATCCTCTAATAATTAATAGCTGTAAGTAGTAAAAATTAACACTTATACATCCTCAATTTATTGGTAGTCCATTGTAAAACTTTCCTTTAATATTCTGTTGGTGATTCTTTTAATTTTTTTATCAACTTTATATATATGCAGTTTGTTTTTCAATTAACGCGCGTGTTGTGGTTTCCGCAATATTTATTTTTAGTTAGGCTAATTAATTCATGCAGGCAATTGTCAAATCGGTACAATATTAATGTATTTAAATTTTGTATGATGTCAAATAAACAAGCCTTAATTGTTAAATAATTTTTTACAAGTATGATGTGAAATACAACATAATCATAATTATATTATACAAAAACACTGCTTTCTTCCATATCAATTAATTGTTGTACCCTTCGCTAATTATGTTAAAGCAAATTAAACCACTAGAGAAGGTAAATTTCAATTAAATAAAATATCTTCTGTCTAATTATTGAAGGTCTTCTATTAATACGTTAACTAGAAATAATTTATCCATTACTTTGTTTCTTTTTAATTTTGTAATTTGGTGTGTATGTGCTAAGGGTGCACACCGTTATATGGTGCTTGAATTTCCAGTTTTAGGTTGTTTTGTTTAGTAAAAAGAAAGGCTAGCTAGCTAGGAGAAGAAACCAGGAATATAAATAAACTAATATTAATTATTAAAAGACATTTCAAGTTCAGAAAAGTTATGCTAAAAGATAATATATATACGAGTCCTTTTACACATTTGCTGACAAATTTATACACATACACATACACACACACACACACACACACACACACACACACACACACCTAAATTAATTACCCATGCACACTAACTAACACAAGGCACTAGAGATTAATTAATTATCTGAGGGTTACTTTCACTCTACCTCCAAATCAATATAATATATATATTAATTGCAAAGACTATATATGAAGCTTCAACCTCTAAATTAAGCAAGCGCGAACTTAG
The DNA here is from genome assembly GCA_025461045.1 of Carex parvula. Lineage (NCBI taxonomy): Eukaryota > Viridiplantae > Streptophyta > Magnoliopsida > Poales > Cyperaceae > Carex > Carex parvula. The sequence continues at coordinate 377,659 of JAJGRW010000660.1, read as the reverse complement.
TTATTTCTTCAAGTTCTCTTAATTCTTCATTATTTTTCCTACCAAATTCAACCCCGGACAGGATGTAAGTCATCCAAAAGGGAATAATTAAATATATATATATATATATACAGATGCTGTTACTTGCACTACATATACAAAACTTATCATCAGCAATTAATATGTGATTTAATTAGTCCGTGCATGCCGTAACGTAGTGTGATAATTTTACTTAATATATCATAATATAGTACTACGTACACAGGAGCGAGATGATCGATGTGATAATTTTTCATTTAACTGTGTTTATAATAGATTAATTATATATATAACAGAGAAAGCGAAGATGGGAGAAAAGGAGTGGTACTTCTTTAGTTTACGGGACCGAAAGTATCCTACGGGGGTGCGAACGAACCGAGCAACAAATTCAGGATACTGGAAGACGACCGGCAAAGACAAAGAGATATGCAGCGGCCAACACTCAGATGTAGTAGGCATGAAAAAAACCCTTGTTTTTTACAAGGGAAGAGCACCCAGAGGTGAAAAAACAAATTGGGTCATGCATGAGTATCGCCTTCATGCAAAAGCTGCTTCCAAATCCCACAAGGTACAAATAATATATATACAATCAATCATATGCATGCATGTAAATTTTTATTGAATCTGACAAATTAATTCATGAATTTTCTTGACTAATCGATGTGCAGGACGAGTGGGTCGTATGCCGTATTTTCATGAAGAGTTCTAGTGTAAAGAAGTATCCATCCAATACACACCACCGGCCCCACTCGTACACCCTCAACATGCCCCCACCTCTCCTTCCTACCTCATTACTCTCCAATGACCCCTTCTCGCGTGGCCCCTATCTCACCCCTGCTGACCTGGCAGAGTTATCTCGCTTCACTAGGGGTACCCCGGGTCTGAACCCCCACATCCAACCCCATAATGGTTTTGGACACCATTTGCCTCATCCTCCTCCTTTTGCATTGTCGGGTCTAAATTTGAACTTGGGTGCATCGACTCCACCTACGGCCTTGATGCGATCAATGCCTGTCCAGTTAAACTCAGCCGGACATGCATTGTCAACTGAGCCGGCATTACCTAGCTCGGTCATGTCGGGTCCCGATGGGATATTTCCCTACCAACAAAATTTGGAGCCCTGTGTGGAACAACTTCAGGGGTATTGGCCATCTTATTGAAACTTGTATAATTAAATATAGGTTGAAATTTTCTGTGGTTAGATATATAGCTAGCTGTGCTAGTAATTAATTAATGTACTTATTAGCCTCTCCTTAGTTTGTTTGGAAAAGTTGATGTAGAAACCTTGAATTTTAGTTTGTATACGCGACTGCAAGCAGTTATCTAGCTAGCATTTAGAGTAACACCCCCAATTGCAATTTTACATGAATTAAGTAATTTATTGGTCTTCACAAATCACAATTAGAGAGTTAGATCTATATATAATTCTTATATATTTATGTTTGTGTGTGATACTGTGATTTCATGGTTGAAGCAACTAATTAACATAGTGTTTTAGGATGTAACCTCGAGAATTAAGCCCAAGGCCCAAGCCCAAAACCAAGATAAGAGTAGGCCTGCAAAATCGGACAAATTTAGGTTTTTACTAATTCATATTCCTTATTTGAGTAAAACTATGAAGTTTTAAGCTTAATTCTGTAATCTGTTGGATTGATTTCAAATAACGGATTTAAACCGTTGAAATCCATCTAATTCACGAGTGTTGTCTTTACATGCAAAATTTATAAATTTTTGAATTAATTTAACATATAATTAAACAGTAATAAAATTACTTATAAGTTTTAATGTATTCATTTTTATCATATTTTAATTGCTTGACTTTACATTAAATTAATTCAAAACTTAAAAAATTTACATGCAAACACATGAACCACAAAATAGGTTGGTTTCTACAATTTTGATTGGTCTTTTAAAGTCAATCCAATAAATTAAGAAGTTAAACTCACCAAAAAATTTAAAAACACCCTAGTTTTACTCCCTCGTTTTATTTATATAATCAAACCAGCACCCCAGAAATGCTTTATATATATCCATATATACTAGAGTGAAATTCTAAATATCACTATATGGAAACTGAGTTGTGGGTCCCAACATCGAACTGCAAACAAAATCACACAAGAGAGAAGACTGAAGAGACATATGATCAGTTATTTTATACAACACAAAAACATATTAATCATCAAATTTCACTATAACTCTATCGAAATTAATGACCCAAATCACTCCAAATCAACAAGCACGGCACAGTATCAGTACAGGTGCTCTAAGGCATGAATTAACAGTTCCTGTCCAGCCTCTCAACCCATGAATTATCTTTTGTTAGAATTTTGCACCTAATACACAGATTAAATGGCAAGTAATTGACCGACAAATTAACATACCCAACCCAAGCAGACAGTTAAGTAAATAATTGATTGAAATCAGTACATAATTCCTACTAATTTGTGTTGGAGACGAGAGGTACATGGTATCATTTTTTAATTTTAAATGAAAGAAAACATATGAAAGATAAATCTGATTTATTTCAACTTCTTTACAATATCAGCAACTTCCTTTCTGATGACAAATTCATATTTCAAACCAACTAACAGTAGCCTGTAGGTATAACACAAATTCCAAAACAAAGGACACTTTACATATTTTCAACTACAACACGTTGTCGGAAAGTATGTAGTTAAAATACAATATAGAAATTTTATCAGGCTAACTTTGGATAAGACTCGGCCATAATTAAAACTACCAGTGAATGGGCTAGTACCTTTACCTTTCCCTTTATTTTCCTGGTCATAGTTTTCCCACAAGAATCCCGTCTCATGCTAATTTCTAACAATATTCCTGTCAACACAAAGAGCAATAATAATAAAGAACATCTAGGTTAACAATAAAGTTTAGAAAGAAAAATAACAACAGACAAATAATGTACCTTATCAAGTTTGACCTTAGTTCTTCATACAACCCACCAGCCCGCTCCTTGTATGGTCCATCCACTGCCATGACAGGACATCAAAATGGTAACATATTATTATATACCAACAAGGCAACAACTCCCAGTTAGGTCAGGAAATAAGAATATAACATGGTACCTTGAGAGTAGTGATGAAGGGAGGAGAGAATCATGTAGTTCATGTTTATCCAGATAGCACCCCTCCAGTAAGGCAAGTACTGCTCTGTATTATTTGTCATATACAAAGTGCTACACAGCAAGAGAAAAATTTCAGAAATCTCATACTATATCTATATATATATTTTGTGCAATTTGCACGTAAAATAAATTAGTGAAAGTAATTTCTAAAACGATAAGACTAATAGAAACTACTATGTTATATACTTGTAAATAATAAGAAGACTACCTAATTTTGGAAAGGGAACGGAGGCCATAATCAGTCCACAAGATCGAACGGTTAGAAATGAGATCCAGCTGCTTTTCGAGAACCCATGATTCCTGCATAAAAAAGTAAATAATTATAAGAGTTGTTATTAGATTCACAGTAATACAGGTTCAAGTAGTGGTATACTTGAGATGTACCAAAAGTGTACATCAAAGGTAAGATCAAATATATCAAGGACCAACCAAGGCTAACTTACAATAAATAAAAACAAAATGCATAAATGAAGTTTTATGCAAAATAATTTGTTTTGACTTACTCCAGGAATAATGACCATCATGAAAGGAAAAAAGCTGACATAGCCAATATGGGGAACTAATCTCAATTGGGGCTGCTCCAGTGTCTCTCTCAAGAACTCTTGTCTCACCACTTCATTTTCTCTAAATTCATGCCATCTCAGCATAACCTAAAATGCCACATATGATATATGAGAGAGGAACTCTAAGCAAGCTTTATCAGTAATATGAGGTTGTACTGGTAATGATGATAACAGTTAAACAAATATTACCTTCTCTGTATGGTAGCCAAAATCAAAGTAGGCACCAGACTTCTCATCCAAATGCATCTTTCAAAAAAGAAAACAATAAACAAATCAGTATAAAGATAAAGAGAATCACAATTTTAGAGTCAAAAGAAAATGCTACACCCCCTGAAAAGATGGTACTTGATAAGACCTATCATACCAGCTTAAGGCTTCTCTGTTGATTTCTTATCAATTATTCTAATACATAATACCATGATATGAGGATGCACATGATATTTTCACATTATTATTTTTCAATCAAAGATTATTCAACACAAAGCAACTCAGCAAAATTATAGAAATATATATAGAAAGAAAGAAAACATTAATGGTGGTAACAGCACGTTATGCATTGGTATCAAGCGGTACATAGTGTTAAATAAATTGTTGCACTTAAAAGTAGCACCAATTATTTGGAAACTAGTTTGAGCTTACGAGAATATAAAAGTACCTTATTAAGAACATCAAACTAAGAAAGTTGCTTTGACATGAGAGCATAATCCTGAAAAACCACCTAAAAGTGGTTAGATTCATATTTAGACAACCTTTACCAAAATTTAA
>JAJGRW010000660.1:326263-366604 GCA_025461045.1 Carex parvula | reverse complement strand
CTTTAAAACAAAGATACGAGTCCCTAATACGAACCACTTCATAATGAATGCATTAAAATTAATTTATAATATCTTCTAATTTGACCACTTGACTTTACTAAATTAATTCGAAAGTTTAAAATTTTCCGTATATAGATACAACACTCGTAAAGGTCAGATGGATTTTAAACGGTTCAGATTCGTCATTTAAAGTCATACGATAGATTTTGGAGTTGAGTTCACAAAGGGACTGATGACTTAAGACACCCTAATTCTACTCATCTCCTTTTTTTTTTTTTGTAAGTAAAGTTGGAGGTCAAGCCACCAACTGTTAATTTTAATATCACAAGAACTCTCACATCCATATTTTGAACACGCAACCGCTGGTTCTCAATTCTACTCATCATATGCAATTGGATTTATTTAAAATTAACTCAGTACAACTAATTACATAATTGCATACGATATGTTCACCGTATGATCATGTTTGTGGTGACGGATTTAAAAATTAAAATATGATTTTTGATGATTTTCGGTATTATTAAGATATATATCAAGCACATCACTCCTGAAAGGATAATATTGATTTAACACATATTGTTTGGAACCTTGTTAAAATATATAGTTGAATTTTGATTTTTTCTGTAGTTCTGTCGTTGGTCTTCTCCTGTCACTGTATTTTTCTGACAGGAAACAGGAAAATAATATATTTTTTATTTAATATATCATATAATTTATAGTTGCATAAACTTGTAAGCACCAGGAAATGACGATCATTAGACGTACTCCATAAGAAATGAGGCTTCCAATTCGTATTAAGATGCGTGTAGATCACTAAATTAAATTTTCATGCGGATCAAGTTCGATTTAATCTTACGCAGATAGAATGGCTTCGATCATACATCGGACCAATTTGAAAAAAAAAATTATTTAAACACCGTTCGGAGCCTAATTGATTTTGGAGATTTATATCGTTTAACCAAGCTACTTCTTGTCTCAAGGAGAGAAGAATTTCATGCTGAATTGGGGGATCTTTATTCTCATTTATTGTTTTGTTTTCAATTTGAATCCACTCTAGTATACAAGATTTTGCTTTTGAAGAGGATCGAGTACTCAAAATCTTTGACTTCCATCCTTATAAAATTGATCAATTTTTTGGACGAAACTTATCCAGACTCTTCCGATGGTCGAGTCATGAATAGTCAGCGAACTCGCGTATGATTTTATATTTCATAAATTATTAGAAAATTATTTCAGCAGTGAAGTGTGTTACAAAAGATTGGAAGTCAAGCTATTAAATTATTTAAAAGTTGATTCATCAACACATAGCACATGTTGATTCTTCTAATTTTTTTTTTGTTGAGTAAAGGTTGGAATTCAAACCACCAAACTATTTAATATTCACGAAAGATTGTTCTTTCTGAGTTTCGAATCTACGACCTCCCACACGGAGAGCATTGTCTTTGCCATTAGACCAAAAGCTAATTCTCAGTAATTCTTCTAATTTGGTAAGAAAAATCATTAGATAAATGTTTTAAAAACACTCAATTAAAACTTGTCTTTCAAGTTAGTTCCATTTCCATATCAGCCAAATTGTATAGCTAGCTAAATGCCATATAGTATTTTTTTAGTGTACTTGATAACTTACTCTTGATATATATATATATATATATATATATAGACACTCAATTAAAACTTGTCTTTCAAGTTAGTTCCATTTCCATATCAGCCAAATTGTATAGCTAGCTAAATGTCATATAATATATTTTTTAGTGTACTTGATAACTTAGACTCTTGATACACACACACACACACGTTTGTAGTGTTCTTAACTTAGACTCTTGATATATATATATATATAGAGATGGGCTATTATACATTGCAATGCATAGGCACCCTTGTGCATTGGATCATAAATCACCGATTCAAAGTCCAATGACCGATCCAAACCGTTCATCTTGTTCTCCATATTAATATGTACTTGGAGACCAAATTTTACATTTTTTGGAATTTTTTACTATTTATTAAGCCACTTTGAAAATCGCTGATCCAATGGTCCAGCAGATTTTACTGTTGTGTACAAATTAGTGTTTTTTCAAAGTGGCTTAATAAATAGTAAAAAAATTCAAAAAAATGTAAAATTTGGTCTCCAAGCACATATTAATATGGAGAACAAGATGATTGTTTTGGATCGGTCATTTGGACTTTGAATCGGTGATTTATGGTCCAATGCACAAGGGTGCCTATGCATTGCAATGTATAATAGCCCATCTATATATATATATATATATATATATATATATATATATATAGTATGGCTAAATTGCTGCTGGCAGCATTCTGGCCAACTGCTGCCGGGGGCAATTCGGTCATTTCCGGTGTTCAAACAACAAATATTTTTATACAGATATGTTCTAAATATTAAAATCTACTTGGAGACCAAATTTTACATTTTTGGAATTTTTTAGCTATTTATTAGGCCACTTTGAAATTGGCTGATCCGAGTGAACAGTGCACCAAAATTCTGGACCGTGTGATCTGGAATTTTCAAAGTGGCTTAATAAATAGTAAAAAAAATTCCAAAAAATGTAAAATTTGGTCTCCAAGTAGATTTTAATATTTAGAACACGTTGAACGGTTCAGATTTGTTGTTTGAACACCGGAAATGACCGAATTGCCCCCGGCAGCAGCTGGCCAGAATGCTGCCGGCAGCAATTTAGCCATACTCTATATATATATATATATATATATCACACACACACACACACGTTTGTAGTGTACTTGATAACTTAGACTCTTGATATGCATACACGTTTGTAGTGTACTTAATTTAGACTCTTGATATATATACGTTTGTAGTGTACTTGATAACTTAAGACTCTTGATATTATTTGAAAACACATTTGTACCAAATCGTTTTTTTTTAATCTTTCTTTAAACCCCCAAGGATTAATAGTAAAGTGATTCAAAAACTTAAGCAATAAAAGTGGTAATAATATTCCACCACACATAATGCATTAAGTATCTATTTGGTTTTAAGTAAATCACACAACTGATTCTAATAATGTCTTTTTTTTAAGAAACTTAGACAGTGGCAATTCTTATAATATCACTTGTTTATAATCTTGATTCTTAAAATTTCAAATATAACATTTTGATCCTCAAAGTATCACCCGCTTACCATTTTGATCCTTAAATTTTCAATTTGTAATAAATTAGTCCTACCATTTGTCAAATATCAAGATGTTGTCTATATCCATGCATGCCCCCATTGATATCCATCATAAGATACATATAAATATTATTTTTTAATTAATTATGATTGTTATTAATGTTGGTATCAATTTAATTTGCAATTGATTAATAATTTTATTTGTTTTCACGTTATATTGTATTGTTTGGGGAGACCAATTTCAATGCTAAAATAGCATTACAATAGATGAAAATATTATGTTGTCTCAAATATAAATAGATAAGTTTGCACATGCATAAATATTCTTGGTAGTATGTCTTTGCCTACAGTTGTCAACGCGCTCTAAACTATATCAATAATTTGTTAATCAATTTTTCCGATCTACGTGATTTGAGCTCACCGATCAATTTTATGATTGTCACTTTTTTTTTTTTAAAAGTCAGTAGATTTAAATATCTACTAACAATTTTATTAATATAAAATTTATTTACAACGAGAAAAATAATTCTCATTTTTAGATCTACTAAGTTATCTTCATCAATCTCTCTAAACTATCATATTTTAATCAATTTTACTTTTTCACACTCTTAATCACTCTATTACCTTATTCCTCATCTCTCTATGACCATATTAGTTCTTGTCCGAACTGCTGTACTCTGATGATCAGATCTCAACTGATCTGAACCGTTCAACATGGTCTCCATATTAAAATGTGCTTGAAGATCAAATTTTATATTTTTTCAGAATTTTGTTACTAATTAATTGCTTATAGTGGTACAAAATCAGTGTTTTTGAATGGTTTAGAAACACAATTTTGTACCTATCTCAGTGTTTTCGGATGGTTTAGAAACAACGATTTTGTACCTATCTAAAGTAATAATAATGTTTTTCTAAAAAATATAAAATTTGGTAACCAATCACATTTTAATATGAAGATCAAGTTGAACGGTTCGGATCGATTGTTTAGACTTTCAAAATGAAAATAAAAATGTGAAATATAGTTGGAGTACAAACTAATGGATCATTTTAACCCCTATATTTTTTTAACCTCTTTGTAGATTTCTTGGAATTCATTTCTGAATTTCCTATTTGAAACTTGGTAACAAAACAAATATATTTGTCATTAGTAACTGCAATTTGCTATAATAAGATATACATAATAGAGGGACCGAAGAAATTAAGGACGAGAATTCTTGATAAAGTTTCTTGTTAATTAAGAATATTCAACAGTTAAGGCTAGCTGGTACATTAATAATTTCATTTTGACACAATCCTTTTGTTAACATTTTGCAACTTGTGGACAACAAGTAATAATAATAAAAATCACTGAAATTAAAAAGAATTTGTAGTAGTTGAGTTTGAATAATAATCATAGGAAAAAAAATATGTGGCTAGGGATAATTGCATATTCTTGTGGGAGTTATAGACATTATATTTGACCGAATTTTTTTATTTACCATATTAAAAAAAAAAATCTGAAAAGTTTCATATTAAAAAAAAAAAAATGGTAGGACTAATTTATTACAAATTGAAAATTTAAGGATCAAAATGTTATATTTGAAATTTTAAGAATCAAGATTATAAACAAGTGATATTATAAGAATTGCCACTGTCTAAGTTTCTTAAAAAAAAGACATTATTAGAATCAGTTGTGTGATTTACTTAAAACCAAATAGATACTTAATGCATTATGTGTGGTGGAATATTATTACCACTTTTATTGCTTAAGTTTTTGAATCACTTTACTATTAATCCTTGGGGTTTAAAGAAAGATTAAAAAAAAACGATTTGGTACAAATGTGTTTTCAAATAATATCAAGAGTCTTAAGTTATCAAGTACACTACAAACGTGTATATATATCAAGAGTCTAAATTAAGTACACTACAAACGTGTATGTATATCAAGAGTCTAAGTTATCAAGTACACTACAAACGTGTGTGTGTGTGTATATATATATATATATATATATATATATATATATAGAGTCCGGCTAAATTGCTGCCGGTAGCATTCTGGACAGCTGCTGCCGGGGGCAATTCGGTCATTTCCGGTGTTCAAACATCAAATTTTTTTATACAGATATGTTCTAAATATTAAAATCTACTTGGAGACCAAATTTTACATTTTTGGAATTTTTTAGCTATTTATTAGGCCACTTTGAAATTGGCTGATCCGGGTGAACAGTGCACCAAAATTCTGGACTGTGTGATCTGGAATTTTCAAAGTGGCTTAATAAATAGTAAAAAAATTCCAAAAAATTTAAAATTTGGTCTCCAAGTAGATTTTAATATTTAGAACACGTTGAACGGTTCGGATTTGTTGTTTGAACACCGGAAATGACCGAAATGCCCCCGGCAGCAGCTGGCCAGAATGCTGCCGGCAGCAATTTAGCCATGCTCTATATATATATATATATATATATAAAGAGTCTAAGTTAAGAACACTACAAACGTGTGTGTGTGTGTGTGTATCAAGAGTCTAAGTTATCAAGTACACTAAAAAAATACTATATGACATTTAGCTAGCTATACAATTTGGCTGATATGGAAATGGAACTAACTTGAAAGACAAGTTTTAATTGAGTGTCTATATATATATATATATATATATCAAGAGTAAGTTATCAAGTACACTAAAAAAAATACTATATGGCATTTAGCTAGCTATACAATTTGGCTGATATGGAAATGGAACTAACTTAAAAGACAAAGTTTTAATTGAGTGTTTTTAAAACATTTATCTAATGATTTTTCTTACCAAATTAGAAGAATTAATTGAGAATTAGCTTTTGGTCTAATGGCAAGGACAATGCTCTCCGTGTGGGAGGTCATAGATTCGAAACTCAGAAAGAACAATCTTTTGTGAATATTAAATAGTTTGGTGGTTTGAATTCCAACTTTTACTCAAAAAAAAAAAAAAAATTAGAAGAATCAACATGTGCTATGTGTTGATGAATCAACTTTTAAATAATTTAATAGCTTGATCGACTTCCAATCTTTTGTAACACACTTCACTGCTGAAATAATTTTCTAATAATTTATGAAATATAAAATCATACGCGAGTTCGCTGACTATTCATGACTCGACCATCGGAAGAGTCTGGATAAGTCTCGTCCAAAAAATTGATCAATTTTATAAGGATGGAAGTCAAAGATTTTTGAGTACTCGATCCTCTTCAAAAGCAAAATCTTGTATACTAGAGTGGATTCAAATGAAAAAAAAACAATAAATGAGAATAAAGATCCCCCAATTCAGCATGAAATTCTTCTCTCCTTGAGACAAGAAGTAGCTTGGTTAAACGATATAAATCTCCAAAATCAATTAGGCCCCGAACGGTGTTTAAATAATTTTTTTTTTTCAAATTGGTCCGATGTATGATCGATGCCATTCTATCTGCGTTAAGATTAAATCGAACTTGATCCGCATGAAAATTTAATTTAGTGATCTACACGCATCTTAATACGAATTGGAAGCCTCATTTCTTATGGAGTACGTCTAATGATCGTCATTTCCTGGTGCTTACAAGTTTATGCAACTATAAATTATATGATATATTAAATAAAAAAATATATTATTTTCCTGTTATCCTGTCAGAAAAATACAGTGACAGGAGAAGAACAACGACGTAACTACAGAAAAATCAAAATTCAACTATATATTTTAACAAGGTTCCAAACAATATGTGTTAAATCAATATTATCCTTTTCAGGAGTGATTGCTTGATATATATCTTAATAATACCGAAAATCATCAAAATCATATTTTAATTTTTAAATCCGTCACCACAAACATGATCATACGGTGAACATATCGTATGCAATTATGTAATTAGTTGTACTGAGTTAATTTTAAATAAATCCAATTGCATATGATGAGTAGAATTGAGAACCAGCGGTTGCGTGTTCAAAATCTGAATGGAGAGTCTCTTGTGATATTAAAACAGTTGGGTGGCTTGATCTCCAACTTTACTTACAAAAAAAACAAGATGAGTAGAATTAGGGTGTTCTTAAGTCATCAAGTCCCTTTGTGAACTCAACTCCAAAATCTATCATATTGACTTCAAATGACGAATCTGAACCGTTGAAATCCATCTACCTTACGACTGTTGTATCTACATACGGAAAGTTTAAACTTTCGAATTAATTTAGTATAAAGTCAAGCAGTCAAAATTAGAAGATATATAAATTAATTTTAATGCATTCATTATGAAGTAGTTCGTATTATGGACTCGTATCTTGGTTTTTAAAGCTAAAATAGTTTATCTGTCGAAATTTTTATTTATACCATAAACTCAAAATTAATAAATCAAAACACCCCAGTTTCTGAGAAAATCTAAAAATATCCGGGCCGCCAAACGTCTCTGCGGCTCCAAGACTGGGTGTCACCAATTGGCCCTGCGGCCTCAGTATAGGGGCCTCCAAATGGATTAACGGCCCCATTTTTTTTTTTTTGTAAGTGGCACAGGAAATTTTTAGTTTAAATCCTTGTTGCATAAAGTCAAAAGTTGTCTCGCCAGATGTGACACAAAAAACAAGGTTTTTTGTTTTTTAGTTTATGTCTTAATAAAATTTCTGAAAAAAAATGGGGCCGCAGAACAGTTTGGCATCCTAGGTATTTCTCAAATTCTCCAGAATATGTGGTGATTTGGTTTATTTATTTTATTATGTATAAATAAAATTTGTGGATTTATCTAAACCGTTCAACATGATCTGCATATGAAATATACCTGTAGATCAAAATTTTACATTTTTTAAAAAAAATTTAATATTTTTTTAGATAGATGAAAAAATCAAAATTTAAACCGTCCAAAATGAGTGATTTTCTAATATGAGCCGATTTGTAATATGCATATTATCGATCATAGCCTCACTCCATAAAAAAACATTTACAAAATTGCCCAATGTTATAGAAAAGAAGAGCAGTGCTTGGCTGCTTGCTTTCTTTCATTCAAAACTGCTATTTGAACAAATGACTTAATTTAACCGTACCAGAGGCACTATTCTTTCCGAGAACGGAGTAGGTACTCCGTTCGATGCCCATCGGACCTACTTTTAGGTTCAACGAGCATGATGACCGTCCGATCTAATTTAAGATTTGTACGCACGAAATTGAAATAGACACGCACAAAGTTTAAAGCGTTCTGCACGAACTTAAAACAAATCAACAGTGATTAATCCATCAAACCAAAGTAGGTCCGATGCCCATCGGACCTACTCTCAACCAAAGTAGGTCCGATGCCCATCGGACCTACTCTCAAGTGATACTTTCCTATCATTTTCACCTGATGTAATTTGGATGCGCTTTTGTGCTGATTTGTCATGCTTTGTGCGGCATACATGGCCAATTACTACTTATTACTTACTAGAGCGTATCCCATTCCCACGTGGTGGCAGAGTATATCCAAGCACTTTCCAGCTGGCTGCCTTCACAATTTCATATGACCCTTTTTGAAATCATTTCTGTGGTCCTTACTTTGTAACGTTATGTGCAATGAATTTGTAGATTTATAGTTGAACTAAACAGATTAATAGATCTAAATTTTCTCGGAATCTTTTTTCCACCTTTATTAGTGGACAAAAAAATTACTAGGTGCACACATTTAAGTTAAACATGTATTAAAAATGAACTTTTCATGTAGATTTGTGTCCATCTTTTCCTATTTTGAAATATATTGTTCAATCATGTTTAAAGGCATAATTAACATAACAAATTAAATTAATTAAAAATTTTATGAAAACAATAAATCGGCATATTTATCTAAAATAATACCAATTGGAACTAAGAAATAACAAGTTACACCAACAAAAGGATACTCAACTTGAACAATAACTATAATTAAAAAAAATATATATTCCAATTAATACGCCAATAATACCCTTTTGTTTTGAGGTTTTAAGTATTGAATACTATCACAGTTAGATGAACATCGTCACCAAAACTAAAATTATTAAATTACTACACAAAAACTATATGACAAAACACTTGAATTGGCACTCTCTCCATCCGGCCCCCGGATTAGGATTTCTACACCCACAAACCAGCTGAGTGCGTATCCTCTGAGATATCTCATATTTTGCGTGACCGACGTGTCCGGTGCCTATTTGGGGATACCGTAGAATTCGGATCTAGTGAAGTAATTCAATATTTGGGTTTTGGATTAAGACCGTCCGATTCGAATCTGCGAAAATTCATTCCCAAAGTGAGCGCACACATCCCGATGAGGAAATCGAATTCCGAGACGATCTCAAGTGACGAATTCGAATCGGACGGTCTCGATCCAAAACCCAAAGATTGGGTTACTTTAGGGATCCGAACCCGATACCGCAGGGGTCCACTATTATTGTACTTTGAGGTTCGTATAGGACGTATTGAACGATTAAGATTTTCCAAAAAGTCACGTAAAATATGAGATATCTCAGAGGATGTGAATTCCAAACGAGCTTGGATCACAATCCAACAAGAGTGAGGCTACGGTACTATCATAGCACGGTTTGGTCCGTGCTACGGCTCAATATTTGAATTTTCAAAATCCTAACAGGCGATCCGAACCGTTCAACATGATTATAAATTGAATATGTACTTGCAAACTAAATTTTATATTTTTTCAAACTTTTTACTATTTTTTAGATAGGTAGAAAATCACTTGATCTGAAAATTCTGGACCATAAAAAAATATTGATTTTCTACCTATTTTAAAAAATAGTTAAAAAATTTGAAAAATTGTAAAATTTGGTTTGCAAGTATATATTCATTTTATAATCATGTTGAACGGTTCGGAACAACAGTTAGAATTTTGAAAACTCAAATATTGAACCATAGCACGAGCCGTAGTGGTTTGCTAACGGGTACCTCGGGCAGGGCAGGGCAAGTACCCGTCCCGGGCAGCGGGCAGGACGGGTACGGGTACAACGGGTAGGCGGGTACAACGGGCACGGGTAGGCGGGTTTTTTTTTTAAAACTCCGCCCTGCCCGTCTCAAACCCGTGCCCGTTGCGGGTAGACGGGTACAGCGGGCACGGGCAGGACGGGCACGGGTAGAAATTTTTTTTTTTTTTTTTTTGCTGTTTTCTGTTTTCTGTTTTGTGTTCTGATTTGTTTTCTTATTTTTTTTACCGTGTCGTACGAATATTATTACGTGTTTACCGTGTCGTACGAATATTATTACGTGTCGTACGAAATATTATTTCTTTACACGAGTAATTTTATTTTATTTTCAAACTCTCATTCTAATTATATAGTTTCATAATTTATTTATATCTCGAAACTTGTAGTTTACATTTTAAATTGATAATATATTTTGTAAACGTTCAATTTAAATTGATAATATAAATCTAAATCTAAATTAAATAAAAATTCAAATCTAAATTTAGATGCAAATTAAATTAAATCTAAATTGAATATAAATGTAAATCTAAATTAAAATTTAAATTGAATCCAAATCTAATTTAAATCTAAATTAAATTAAATAAAAGGAAAAAAAAAACCAAGGCATTTCAGCCCTCTGGATTCTGCCGAACTAAAAAAAAAAAAAAGCCTCTGCCGAATTTCAAAAGAAAAAAAAACAAATCTAAATCTAAATTCAAATCTAAATTAAATCTAAATTAAATCTAAATTCAAAAATAAAAGTTACCCTCCTCCTTTATTCCGGGCTTGGGACCGGCTATGTAAAGTAACATTGGCGGAGTTCTAACTTTTTTTTTGTTAGTAATTCTTCTTTAAAATGAATAATTTAAGAACTAATTGAAACGTTTAGAAATTATAATTTAAAAAATAACCATAGAGATTAAAAGAGGTTAGAAATGTATACCGACACTACCTATCTAGTAGTTTGGATTCATATACCATTGTTCGCTCTCTTCCGCACCGTCTGAATCCGAATTAGCCGCGGGCCGCGTATCGGTACCGCTTTCTTCAGTGTCGACTCCGGATGATGATTCTTGATGATCTCGATGTTGGTTGCGCTCATCATCATCAATTCAATCTTTCAAGCACACAAGTCTCTCAAAAACATGTGCACCCAACTTACTGCGTTTGTCGGAGAGGATCCTGTTCGCCGAACTAAAACAACTTTCGGAAGGGACGGTTGACACGGGTACGGCAAATACGTCGCGGGCCATCATCGCCAGTGTTGGATAGTTTCTTTGATTCCTCTTCCACCACGTCATGATGTCAAGTCCATCTTCTCTTTCGTTTACCCCCGCAAAATAGCTCAGTAACTCGTTTGTGGATGTGTGCGGTTGGATCTCCGATTGGAAATCTGCTAACAATCCACCGCTGCTAGTGCTCCTGGAAGTGGAACTATTAAAAAATTAAAAAAATTAGTAGACAAATAATGTAGATATTATAAATAATAAAGATTAAAATAATGTAGATATTTAAATTGTTACCTAGGGCGGGCACAGGACGAAGACGGGTTTTGGTTGTCACCCATTCTTGAGTGGTATATGTTAAACATCTCATCGAACTTCGAAGTCACGAATGCCTCCACCCCGGTGTTGTCTAAATGTAGATTATCTTTGTACGCTGCAACTATTTTGATTGTGTAAAACTTCTTGTATGCCGGGTTGAGGCAGCTTGCGATAATGGCCAGGAGGGGTACATCGTCCCAATATTTTAGAAATTTTTCTTTCATGGCAACTACGATCGGTGTGAGAGTGGAGTACTTGCTTTCAGCGATCTCCAATTCACGGTACACCTTGGAGATGCTATAGAGATGTCTGATCAACTCAAATACCGTCGGTGAGTACGAGCAAGATAATTTGACGGTTGCATTAAAAAAGGTTCCTAAGAAATTACTCAGGGTTTGTAGTTGGTCCCATTCGTCGGGGCTGGGCTCCAATGCCATTCCCTCGGGGGTGGAGCCTCTCAAAAACTCTCCTATGACGACTTTGTAAGGAAGGCATCGGTTCAGAAACCTATAGGTAGAGTTCCAACGGGTATCTATATTCCAAGGAACTTTCAACTTGCTCAAGCCATAGTTGACGCACATCAAACCAAACCGTTGTTTTCTTTATTGGTTTGAAACAATATGGGACAGACAATCCTTTAATTTATTGATCAAATCTTTTACGGCTTCTGTTTTAAGGCCCGCATTCATGACGAGGTTAAGTATATGACAAGCACACTTTTGGTGAAACATTGCACCATTCATAATCGAGTTTAGTGACCGTTTAAAAATCTCAATGGAAGCTATGTTGTTACTAGCATTATCGAATGAAATAGAAAAAAATCTTGTTATCCCTATCTCTCTTAAGGTTATACTCTTGTAACACCTCAATAATGGATTTGAAAATTACATGTGCTGAGTGCGGGGAATCTAACACATGAAAACTTAATATCCTTTTTTGTAATACCCACTGATCATCGATCCAATGACCGGTAACACAAGAGTACCCAAGGCCATGTTTACCGGCAGTCCATATATCGGAGGTAATTGAGACCTTATTTTGTTGGTATGCAAATATAGCTCGGAGCTCATCTTTTATTTTGGTAAACTGGTTTTTAATTTCACCAACCATCTTTCTATGATGGATCCTCTTGTACATTGGTTGAGCACACCCCTTAATGACTAACCGGGCAAAACTCATACAACCACCCATGCTTATTGGTTGTTCTTTGTGGGTAATGTACCGGGCCAATTCACTAAGCATTTTTGATTCATCGTATTTTGGGTTGGTTCTAGTACCATCCGCGTTCATAAGGGTTTGGATTTGTCTCGGTCCAACATTTTCACATATAACCTCACCCTTCCTTTGGTGCATTTCGACATGTCTTTTAAAGCTGGTCATACCACTACTTTGTTTATACACAAAAAACAGTTTCTTGCAATTTTGTACCTTACATTCGAGGGTGGTCATGTTGCCGTTCTCATCTGTGGAAATCTTGTACCATTTGGCCCACGGCTGATTGTATTAAGGAATTCTTTTAGTCTTCTTTACCACCGGCTGTTCTTGGGGGACACTTGTCGGAGGAAGGATTGGTTCTTCTTCAATTTCAGTGACACTTCTCGACGGAGTACCTTCTATAGGGGGGGTGACTTGACTCGATGCTACAGAAGAAGTGCCTCCATATGCATATAGTGGTGTCGGTTGATGTGTTTCTTGTGGAATATACATGTTTGGATCGTTTGAAGTATAATACGGTGCATACATTTGGGGGGGGGGGGGTTGTTGATAATTTAAATCTAGCGTTTGATCCCTTCTTTGATAATTAGGTGGATAATTTTGTGGATAATTTTGTGGATAATTTTGGGGATAATTTTGGGGATAATTTTGTGGATAATTAGGTGGTGGTTGCATAGGTGGAGGTGGGCCAAAAATTTCGATTGACAATCTTTGGTCCAAAGGTAAATCCTCATCGTGACTAGGAGATGTCATCTTTTAAACCTATTCAAATAAATAAATGTAAATTACTTCACATATTAAATCTAAATTGAATATAAATGTAAATGTAAATCTAAATTATATCTAAATTGAATATAAATGTAAATCTAAATCTAAATTGAATCTAAATTGAATATAAATCTAAATCTAAATCTAAATTAAATCTAAATTGAATATAAATGTAAATGTAAATCTAAATTAAATCTAAATTGAATATAAATGTAAATCTAAATCTAAATTAAATCTCAATTGAATATAAATGTAAATGTAAATCTAAATTAAATCTAAATTGAATATAAATGTAAATGTAAATCTAAATTATATCTACATTGAATATAAATGTAAATGTAAATCTAAATTAAATCTAAATTGAATATAAATGTAAATGTAAATCTAAATTAAATCTAAATTGAATATAAATGTAAATGTAAATCTAAATTATATCTAAATTGAATATAAATGTAAATCTAAATTAAATTAAATCTAAATTGAATATAAATGTAAATGTAAATCTAAATTAATTCTAAATTGAATATAAATCTAAATTAAATCTAAATTGAATATAAATGTAAATGTAAATCTAAATTAAATCTAAACTGAATATAAATGTAAATCTAAATTAAATTTAATCTAAATTGAATATAAATGTAAATGTAAATCTAAATTAATTCTAAATTGAATATAAATGTAAATGTAAATCTAAATTAAATCTAAATTGAATATAAATGTAAATCTAAATCTAAATTAAATCTAAATTGAATATAAATGTAAATGTAAATCTAAATTATATCTAAATTGAATATAAATGTAAATGTAAATGTAAATTATATAAAGAAAAGAAAAGAAAAAAAAAACAAAACAAAGGAAAACCTCTGCCCTCTGCCCTCTGTGATCCGAACCAAAAAAGAAAAAAAAAAAAACAAAGGAAAACCTCTGCCCTCTGCCCTCTGTGATCCGAACCAAAAAAAGAAAAAAAAAAAAACAAAGGAAAACCTCTGCCCTCTGTGATCCGAACCAAAAAAAAAAATATATATATATATATGCCTCAGCCGAATTTCAAAAAAAAAAAAAACAATATAAAAAAATAAATCTAAATTCAAATTTCTAAGTCTAATTCATAATAATCCAATTCAAATTTTAAAATTCTAAGTCTAATTCAAAATAAATACAATTTGTTCTAACTTATTCAAAATATAAATATAAATTTAAATTAAATTAAATCTAAATTGAATATAAATGTAAATCTAAATTAAAAAAATAACTCTAAGTCTAATTTATAGATCTAACATATTAAAAAATCTAACATATTTATAGATTCAAAAAATATAAATCTAACATATTAAAATCTAACTTATTTATCTAACATATTTAAAAATTAATCCGAAATTAAAAAATAAAATCTAACCTATATTAAAATAAATCTAACATATTCAAATGATCAAATAACATATTCAAAATTTAAAAAATAAAATATAACATATTAAAAAAAAAATCCAACATATTTATAGATCCAACATATTAAAAAATAACCTATTTGAAAAATCTAACATACTAAAAAAATCCAACATATTATAGATAAACCTAAACATATTTCAAAAATTAATCTAACAAATTCAAAAATAAAGCTAACATATTTTAAAATAAATCTAACCTATTCTAAAAATAAATAGAACTTATTTAAATCTAACTTACTTACAAATAAAATCTCACATATTTCAAAACTAAATCTCACATATTTTAAAAATAAACCTAACCAATTTTAAAATAAATTACCTATTCAAAAACCATTTTTAAAACAAATATAACTAATTTTAAAATGAATATAACCTATTTAGCACAAATAAAACCTATTTAAAATAAAATTTAACTTACTTAAAAATAAAAACCGAATTAAAAATTAAATCTAACCTATTTAAGCTATTTTGAAAATAAATCTAAGCTATTTATAAATAAATCTAACCTATTTCAAGAATAAATCTAACCTATTCAAAAGTAAATCTAATATATTTTGAAATAAATCAAACCAATTCTACTAACAATAAATCTAACATATTTAAGCTACTTTAAAAATTAGTCTAACCTATTTATAATAAAACTAACAATAAATCTAACATATTTAAGCTACTTTAAAAATTAATCTAACCTATTTATAATAAAACTAACAAAAAATCTAACATGTTTAAGCTATTTAAAAATTAATCTAACCTATTTATCATAAAATTAACAATAAATCTAACTTATTTAATCTATTCAAAAAAATTAATCTAACATTTGCGAGATGAAAACTTGCGCCTTTGCGGGATGAAATAATCTTGCTCAACCGTATCTCGCGCCTTTGCGGAATAAAATAAATTTCCAACTATATTTTTTTTTCTAATAATTAAATTAATTCGGAAAAATAAAAAAAATGATAGAGAGTATGAGTGAGAGAGAGTATGAGAAGAGAAAATCAGAAATTTAGTGAGTGAGGGAGAGTGGGTTTGGGGGTTAATTTATGGGGAATTCGGAACTGTGGGGGCCTGGCTGGGTGTGAAATTGGGTGATTTCAGTCAAAATTCGAAACTGTGGGGGCACTGTGGGGCAGTGTACCAACGGCAGGGGGTCACAAGAGCTGATGCTTCAAGAATTCACATCCTCCTCGGTACTATTGGATCTAGACCGTTATTTTTAACTTGGAACGAATCTCAAAGCCCAATAATACTGCTCCCTGCGTTAGGCCGAATCTCAAAGCGTTGAGAGTTAATCCCAAACCGTAAAGTGAAGGGAATCTTTTACAGTAATGGAGAGGATCCTATTCAACATTTCAACGTTGAATTGATTCGTGCCAAGTTAATGCAGAGGCCAGACTGCCAGAGGCTACTCGGTACGTTAATGCAGTAGCCAGTAGCCAGAGGCTACTCGGTACGTAAAGTGAAGGGAATCTTTTACCGTAAAAGAACAGTCCAAGTGATTCGTGCCAAGTGATTCCCTTTGAGATTCGGCCAGCTGACTGAGGGGGCAGTATTATTGGGCTTTGCGATTCGTGCCAAGTTAAAAAGAACGGTCCAGATTAAGTAATTGTAAAAGCTGTACAACTTGCGCAATATTCACAATTTCACATGCAGCGCAAATTAACAGAGCAGGTTTAGCTTCATGCTGCGCAATATTCACATGAAAAGCTGTACTCAGTGCGCTGCCTGTAGCCAAAACCGCTCTGTTAACAGTAGCCAGGGGGGGGAAATTTTGAATTAAAGTGTTCGGCGGGCAGCGGGCAGCAGGCACGGGTACGGGTACGGGCACGGGTACGCGGGTGCGGGTACACCCGTGGCGGGTGCGGGCAGACGGGCAGCGGGCACGGGTCTGCCGGGTACGGGTACACCCGGGTTTGGCACCAAAACAGGCCACCCTGCCCATTTCAAGCCCGTACCCGTGTACCCGTTTACCCGGGTATACCCGGGCACGGGTACGGGTACCCCTGGCACCGGGCACGGGCGGACCGAGTTCGGGCAGCCCGCGGCGGGCACTGTCAAATATCTAACGAGCCGTACTATGCATAGCACCGTAGCCTCACTCATCCAACAATCTACCTATTTTTAAGTTTCCTTTATTATGTCCAGTTCTAACTCTCTTTTATCTTTCCAGTTTCCATTCTCATCTCATCTCTCCAACTCTCTCTCTATCTCTTTCTATCTTTTTCGGTTGAAAAGTAACCTCCTGTTAGGTGCCAGCTAGGCAAATAGCTGCTCTTTTGTGAACATTGACCTTTGGAAAGTCAGAACTTGAGAAAAGTCCAGAAGCGCATTTTGAAACGCCACCCTGCTTCGAGAAAGCCTAATTTTCAAAGTCCAAATCGAACTCTATATATATCGTAGTAATAAGCAATTAAAATCCACTTTAGTTCGGGCATTCGGCTTGTGGGAGGCGCGTTTAATTGGGAAAGTTCAGATTTCACAAACCCCACGCCACCTTTTCCAACTACTGTGGAGGAGGCAAACAACAGTCTTGAGAGGAAGAGGGAGAAGAGTTGTGAAATTGAGATGGAGGTGTTAAGCTGGGTTTTGGATGGAGCAACCTTGCGTCAAACCCTGGCCTCAATCAGTCCATATATAGTCGGACTGGTTGTGTTTCTCTTCCTCAAGGAACAGCTCTCTTATTTGAAGAAGAAGGGTCCACTGTCAGGGCCCCACATCATCGTGCCGTTTCTCGGCAGCTCCATTTCGATGGTACTCGACCCGACCCGGTTCTGGGCCCGGCAAGCTGAACGGGCTGAGTCGTCGGGCCTTGGATTCTCGGCTGACTTCCTCATGGGTCGGTTCATCCTCTTCACCCGTTCCACTGAGCTCTCGCACAAAATCTTTGCTAATGTGAGACCCGATGCCTTCCATCTCATCGGCCACCCATTCGGCAAGAAGTTGTTTGGTGAGCACAATTTGATATACATGTTCGATCAAGCACACAAGGATTTGCGGGCCCGAATCGCACCAAACTTCACCCCCAAGGCCCTGGCCACCTACACTGCAATCCAGCAGAGAGTCGTCATTTCTCACTTGAAGAAGTGGGTCGAAATTTCCAATGGAAGCAAGCCAATTTCGCTCCGGATTCATTGCCGGGATATGAACCTTGAGACCTCTCAGACTGTTTTTGCGGGGCCGTACCTCTCTAAGGAAGCCAGGGAGCAGTTCAATAAGGACTATAACTTGTTCAATGTGGGTCTCATGTCTCTCCCTTTTGATCTTCCCGGTTTCGCATTTAGGAAAGCCCGGTTTGCGGTGTCCCGTCTAGTGCACACTTTGGCAGGATGTACCAAGGGCAGCAAGAGCCGCATGCGGTCGGGAGAAGAACCGAGTTGTCTGATCGACTTCTGGATGCAAAATACTCTACGGGAGATTGCAGAGGCAGAGACGGCAGGAAAACCAATGCCGGTTCAGACAGCTGATGAAGCGATCGGTGGCCATCTGTTTGATTTCTTGTTTGCTGCTCAGGATGCATCTACTTCATCACTCTGTTGGGCTGTGTCATTACTCGAGTCTCATCCAGATGTTCTTCAAAAAGTACGTGCAGAGGTGTCTGCTTTATGGTCGCCTGAATCGGGGGAACCCATATCAGCTGAGAAGTTGCGCCAAATGCGGTACACTGAAACAGTTGCACGTGAGGTTGTGCGGTACCGGCCACCAGCTACAATGGTACCACACATAGCTGGAGAGCCGTTCCAACTTACTGACTGGTACACCATCCCAAAAGGTACCATTGTGTTTCCTTCACTATACGAGTCATCCTTCCAGGGTTTCCCTGAGCCAGACCAGTTTGACCCGGATCGGTTCTCTGAAGACCGGCAGGAGGACCGTGTGTACAAGCGGTTTTACCTTGCTTTTGGTGCCGGGGCCCACCAGTGTGTGGGACAAAGATATGCAATCAATCATCTGGTGCTGTTCATTGCGCTGTTTGTGTCGTTGATTGATTTCAAGCGCAAGAACACATCCGGCCGTGACGAGATAATGTATGTGCCGACAATTGTGCCAAAGGACGGGTGCACGGTCTATCTGTCCCAGCGGTGTGCCAAGTTCCCCTCATTCTAAGCTTTCGCCTTCTCTGTTAAATAATTTCATTGTGTTTATTTACTTGTAAGGGGTTCTTCTCGTTCAGTGAATGGAAATGCTGATGCCGGGAGATTCAAATTCATTCATGCAATTTATTTACTTGTCCATAATTTTTCACTTTTTCTGTCAACTTTTACCTTTAAAACTATGTTGTACAGTAATTTGGAAGGTAGGATGATTTGTTCACTTCTTGTCAATAAAATATTGGAAAGAATTCCAGAAAACATCTTCCATGTCTGCGGATTGCAATTCAACGGTCCAATTTTATACTCGTTTCATATGAAATTAATTAAATAGATGATTTGTGTGTCTCATTCATGATCGAGTTGGAATATTAAGATATAGAGAGGAGAGAATAAGAAGATAGAATTCTAGAAATTGTGTTTTTCATTAATCACTTTGTGTTACATCATACTGTTTATATAGGCAATCTATTAACACCTATTACAGTCACTAACTGCCTAACAATATTGCTAACAGTATTGTAACTACCTAGCTAATTACATTTGATTAGTAACTAACTAACTAACTAACTAATTGCCTTCGGATCCTTTGTGACTAAAGCTGTGGTTGTATTAAAGAGATTGCTGATGCGTACTGATTAGCAAAATTTCATTGGTTGGTACGCCAAAAGATAAAAGGTGGGGCTTTTGTGATGGATCTGAGGGTGTAAGGGTTGTGTTTTTTGTGATGTATATATGATATGTTGTTACGTTAATTGTTTAAACTTGTGCATAAGAACTTGTGATTTGAGTATCAATGACAGTTCCATGAGCTTAATTGTTAATGTGGACCATAAATTCACAATTTTGTAATTTTTAATGTTTTGGTGCTGTGGATGTACATGATTGCTATTTATGCATTAAATATGCGGAGTAATTAATGCACTATGATAATAAACAGATAGTTCCACACGTTTCCTTCACTGAACGAGAGGAGGTTGGGTAAACGGATTCTGGTACAAGGACTGGTACCGAGCCCGATAAGGTACGTATCAGTGTTTCAGGTTAAAGTACTGCTAGCGGGTTAGTGGATTGTTTCAAGAGGTGGTTTCTTTTCTGTTATTTCAATTCCTGTACTTAGGACCCACTTGGCAGCCTCTGCCCAGTTCTCAAAAAAGAAAAAGAAAAAAAAAGACAAGGCTCAAAGCAATTTTTTTACTCAGCTGATTTAGATAGAGAACTTGCACAGATAAATTAGTATAATATTTAAGTTAATTAATAAAACCGGAGAAAAAACTCTTAATAAGGAGTTGTAAAAAGTTAATACCGGAATATTTGTGAAGAAACATAAGCTTGATTAAAAGAAAAAAAATCACTCGGGGAAGGAAATATTCGCATTTGAAGATACAGAACTTCATTTTTTTTTAAACATTAGAGAATAAACATGAAGATGATTTAGATGGTCCATATTTTGCACAACAACTTGCGGCGTGTCCCACTTCAAAATACAACCAACCAACCAACGTCCATTAAATATGATTCATGTCTATTTGGATTGTGTGGTCCAGTGTGTGGCTGGATGGATCAAGAGTCGACTGCCAAAATATTTTTTGGTCAAATTGTAATTTTGCCGAAAAAAATATCATGATCAATTGGCTTCTATGGTGTTCGCGTTTACCTCTTTGTGTGATCTCATGCAGTAAATTTATGATTGTTAAGCTTAAGCTAGCCCATGATAATCAACCTCACAAAATTCCAAATAGTTGCCACTGCATGTACTTTTTCCAAATAGTTGCTCCTTAATTAGCGTACTATTTACAATTTAAGCGTTTTGTATATTACTTTTATGGGGTGCTGTGATGTATTATATTGTAAGTGAGAGTGTGAGAGGACCTTGTAAATACCTTTTTTTTAATTAATCAAATTGTTAGTGGGCTCCTTCCTTGGCAACTAATCTTCAAAAAAAAAAAAACTTAATTCCTGCAGTTTAATAAGGAGTCATGATCATCCACTCACGAGTCCGAATCTTCTGCGATTCCGAGAGGTATCGTAGGATTCTGAAATTCTGAGATTAACGGTTCAAACTTTTCTGTGCGCAGATCTCGGAAACATTTTCGGAAAGTAAATTTTCATGCACGCATCTCAAGAAAGACCAACAGTTGAGATAGGATCGCAGGTCCTGTGATTCCCCGAGAATCACAACAGATTTATTTTCTCCACTCACTAGATAAAATGATGGGCATTATTATGGCGTAGTTCCAATATTATTTGTAATCAGATGCATAGGAAAATAGAGGAAAAGAGGACCAAGCACATTTTACAAATAAAAAAAATTTCATTATTTTATTTTTATTTCAAGAATTAATACTATTTATCTCTTATAAAATAAAATAAGTTTGCGCATGCATATATATAAATATTAATTCTAGGTATATGTCTTTGTCTACAGTTGTCAACGCACTCAATCATTATTTTTGTGATCTACATGATTTGAGCTCACCGATAAATTTGATAAATTTTAAGGTAGTCACTTTCATCTTATCTTTTTCCTTTTTTTTTTCTTATCAATTAAGTTAGAATAATAGTTCCAATAATAATTCCTCGGTTCTGATTCTCTACTTATCTACTATGGTCTCCTCCTTTTTTTTTTAAAACAAAAATAACAGTTCTAAATGCATCTACCTCCTTTTTTTTAATTGTTCAACAAGCACAGAGCTACCGTATTGGTTGTTAGCATGTCCCTCCGTTTATTGCTTTGGCTTTCTTCTCTGCCTCTTCAATTAATTTCCCTCTTTGCATCCTTTGTGATATTAGGATTAAAATGTCTCGTTGATTTTGTATTTCAATCAAACTCTACATCTTTATTTTTATTTTTGAAGTTTAAACAGTCGATTCGGACCGTTCAACATGATCTCCATATTAAAATGTGCTTGAGGCCAAATTTTATATAAAAAAAATTAATTGGTGTTTTTGGATGGTCCAGAAACAACGATGTTGTAGCTATTAAAACAATATTAAATAATTTTCAAGAAATATAAAATTTAGTCTCCAAGCACATTTTAATATGAGAATCAAGTTAAACAGTTTGGATTAACTGTTTAGACTTTCAAAATGAAGATAATGGTTGTAGCACCAACCAATTGGACATTAACCCTACTCTTAAAAAAAGGGGAGTTGTAAATTATTTTGAAATTATTTATAATTAACAATCAGTAATATATGTACACAATAACATGTTGAGAGTGTCACTCGAACACACTCGATTGATGGAATTCATTTCTGAATTTGCTATTTGCGTTTGAAATTATTAAGGCTGTTACTTGATAAATTTCATTTTGACATAATCCTTTTGTTAACATTTTGCAACTT
This sequence comes from Carex parvula, assembly GCA_025461045.1. NCBI lineage: Eukaryota > Viridiplantae > Streptophyta > Magnoliopsida > Poales > Cyperaceae > Carex > Carex parvula. Next base: position 344,163 of record JAJGRW010000660.1, on the reverse strand, counting down.
GAGGACAACAAGTGGTAATAAAAATAACAGAAATTATAAAGAATTTGTAGTAGTTAGCAGTTGAGTTTTAATAATAATCATAGGAAAAATATGGGGCTAAATATATAATTAATTACATATCCTTGCGGTATTATATATTACGCCGCCTCGTAGCCTACTTGAAATTTTCACTAGTAAATGTTCCCGTAATTCATTCAGAAAACAGAATAGTTTCAATCATTCATTTTGGCTTGGAAGCGTGTCAAAATTTTCCTATGTAACACACGTCACTGCTGAAATAATACCAAATTTTTTATTAATATCCAAAAAAATATTAAATTTCAAATTCTACATCCAGTTTGACAAGATTTCGAAATCTGTCTAAACCGGAGATTAAATTTCCGGTTTCAGACCATAAAATCGGAAATTTATTTCCTTATTTCCGAATTCCAGAACCAGAAAATAAATTTCCGGTTTTGATTTTGGAATTCCAAAACTGGAATTATATTCCCAGTTCTATGTTTTTCTTAAAACAAGAAAATATTATAATTTATTTATTTTATGTATTGAAATATTATATTTTATATTTTTTTTGAAAATAGATGGAATACTATATAATTTGACTTATTAGAAAGACTGGGACAAATAACTCAGATCAACATTTTTCATGCCGGATTTTTCACGGCTGTAAGAAAAATTAAAATATTACTTTGAGTGTTATTGGAAAAAAAAAATGTTTTGAATCTGAGTTATTGATCCCAGTTCAAAAGTCAGTATATACAGAAAATATTGTGATCTTTCTATTTTTCAAAAATACAAAAAGATTTCTTGTTTTTGAAGGTTGTAACCAAAAATTAAAACCGCCATCAAAGTTTTAGTTTTTTTTCAAAATTAATTTATCCAAAATTTATATAGTTTTTTAATTAGTAATTTATGACAAAATGAATTTATACAGTATTATATTATTTCATTAATTAATAATTTATATTTTTTAAAACAATGTGATTAAAAATTATAAATGAAATAAATAAGTTAAATCGTTTATCAGTTATAATATTAGATACATTATGTACTTAATATATATATAAATTATATATGCTATCAATTTATTCACTAATTTATTGTTATTTAATAAATTAATATTTAATGAGTAAGATAGAGTATGTGTAAGACTAATTTTAAATGAGTACAGCTAAAAAATGCCTCCGTCCAAGTACCAATTGACATTCTTTCCTGGCGATTAACCAATTGCAATAGCGGTTAATCAATTGGCTTCAAATAAGGCATCAGGGCTTGACGATTTCCGAATGAATTCCTTCAAGTTCATTGGCCGATGTTGAAAAATGAAATAATTGATATTGTTCAAGGTTTTTATGATCATTTTGTGGATTTATCAAGTATTAATCAGGCCAATGTAATTATGATCCCAAAAAAGAATGTCTCTGAGAGGGTGGGCGACTATAGGCCAATTAGTGTGATGAACTTAATTCCGAAACTAATCTCAAAAATCTTGGCAACATCTCGCATTGTAATGAATGGAGGAGAATCGGGTTTCTTTACTCACAGGAAGGGTTGACGTCAGGGGAACACATTCTCTCCAATGTTGTTTGATTTGGCAGTAGATGTCCTCCAGTGCATGATTGAGGTATTGAATCACTCATCACAGCAACGGCTAACTAGAAAACTTAATAAAGCGGTTATAATTCATCAGTATGCGGATGACACTGTTCTATTAGCAAATGCAAGCCAATCCACAATCGTATCTCTGAAAATCATATTGCGTTTGTTCTCGGCCGTTTCGGGTTTGACCATAAAAACTTTGAGAAGAGCTCATGGATCCCAATTAACCTCTGTCCAGATCAAATAAATATGATCACAGTTGTACTTGGCTGCTCACTGTCCGAGTTTCCCATCAACTACCTGGGCTTGCCTTTAACATTGAAAAGACCAACAAAGGCACTCTTCATGCTCTAGGCTTGCTGGTTGAAAAGGTCGGTTGTTGTCTCGAGGGGACCGATTACAACTCATGAATTCGGTTCTGAATTCAATACCGATTTATTTCATCATTCTTGCTACCTAAGTGGGTGATTAATAGGCTCGATAAAATCCGAAGAAGTTTCTTATAGGGAAAATCCGACAATAGAAGAGGCATTTCTCTCATTGATTGGAAGGTTGTTTGTCTGCCTAAGGAAAATGGAGGCATGGGAGGAGCAAACCTCATGATGCGGAATCAGGCACTGCTCTTAAGATGGTGGTGGCAATTGTATCGGCATCCAGATTCGTTGTGGTCCAAGACAGCAATTCAACTAAGATTTATTACACCGAGACGGTTACCCAAGATATGGAGTGTCAAGGATCCTTCTTTTGGATGCAATTGCTCAAGATTAAGCCGATTTTTGATATGTGTACTAGTTGGATAATTGCTAATGGTGCTGCTATCTCCTACTGGTTTGATTCTTGGACTCACCCGATAATGGCTTCCTTGGATACACCACAACCCTCTAATCGGAATTGGTCCTTGCAAAGGGCGGTGCAACAGGGCTTACATCATGCTCCTTCGGCAACAGGTGCAATGCAGGATTTACTGGTATGGCATTGGTCAAACAATCGGGAGTATTCAACAAAATCGGCTTATGCGGTACTGGTAACAGGTGGCCAAACAAAATGCAAATTTCATTTTATCTGGTCCCTTAAAGTACCTCCAACGGTGCGAGTGTTTGCATTCTTATTACTTAGAGGCAAATTATTAACACACGATGTCATGCTCAGTGTTGTAAAAAACGGTCTAGTCGGCCGATTAAACGGCCGATTAATCGGAAACGGCGGCCTAACCGTCACGAACACTCTTAACGGAGGCATGTTAGCGGATGAAAACGATTAATCGGCTGTTTTTCCGATTAATCGGCCGTTTTTTCCCTTTTATTCCCGTTTATTCCCGTTTATTCCAGTGAATATTTATTTTCACATTTTTTTTTCTGTGATAGTGTGTGATAATAAGGTTTATAAATCTTATATTGTAGTTTTATTTATGCTTGAATATACATTCAATATTTTTTATATATATTTTTTCTTCTTACTTACTTTGAAATTGATTAATTCTTCTATTATTTATATACCATATATTTTTCTTACTTACTGATGTAATTTTTTCGATTAGTACGACGTGTTCATTTATGTAATTAAGTTGTTATCATAAACTAATTTTAATGATTTTATGTTGGAATGTTTAATTTCTTTCAAATAATATGTTATTAGTATTTGAAAATACTTAATTCTCAATTTTATTTTTTCATTAAATAAATGTGTTACTTAACATGTAAAATGCTTATGTGTTAAAAATAAATAAGCGTAGTGTCATGTTATAATAATAAAACTAAGTTAAATTAAGTTTATTTGATAAGTTTAATGAGTTAAATAAATTATTTTTAATAAATTATGATATATATACATAAATTTAATAAAAACGTTAAATTGTCCGCATAATTCCGATTAGTCGGCCGCATACCGATTAATCACTTATCGGTACCCTATCCGTCCGACGACCGAATACCGTTATTTACAACACTGGTCATGCTCAGTAGAGGGCTGCAATGTGACTTGCACTGTGTCGGTTGCCAACACTGCCCTATCGAGACAGTCACTCATCTTTTCTTCAGGTGCAGTTTTGCAAGAAGCTTCTGGGCTAGATACTCCTCAAAACTGGGTTTCAGAATTTTGGACTTTCGAGGGACTGATATGCAAACGATGGTACAAGCATCATACCGGGCTTGCAGCAGGTTCATTTCAAAAAGACGGTGGGTTGTTCACTTTATCTTAGGATGCTGGATTTTGTGGAAATGTCGAAATAAGAAGATATTTGAAGCTATCAATGCACAACCGAGATGGGCGGCAGATTATGCGGTGCAGGAGGCGCAAATGTGGTTACAATATTGTTGATGAGAGGCAATACTTAGTTGTATATTTGATTTTGGGGTGTATGCTTTTCTTTCAGTTCAATATACTCACTGGCAGCCACTGCTAGTTTTTGAAAAAAAAAAAAAGACATTCCTTCCTGGCGATGGCGGCTCAATAAACCACAACGCAGGAAGAAGAAACACTAATTATATTTCGTTAATTACGCCAAAGAAGAACAAAGATTAATTTCTACCAAGAATGACATCATGCTTTACTTGTTGCAATTGCAAGTACCGACCGGTGGCGTAAAGACTAATTTCAAATTTTCAATCAGTTTCAGCCTTATAAGCGAAAAAAAATATCTTTAAATCGGTGGAAATTTTAATATTAATAAAGTTCTCTTTTATTGAATGAAACCAGAGGGCGTCCGATGGACATCAGATAAAAAATGGTTCGATATCTGGTTAGAGTCGATCAATTTGCGTTAAGATTCAAGTAAACTTGATCCATATGAAATTTTAAGTAATCTACATGCATCTTAATTTCATACGTAATCTACATGTATCTTAACACAAATCAGACAGCTCGATTCAATACTCATCGGACGATTTTGGTTCTAATGATCGTCATTTCCAGGTGCTTACAAGGTTCTGCAACAATAAATTAGATGATATATTAAATAAAAAATAATATTATTTTTCTGTTATCTGGTCATAAATGTGACAGGAGAAGAACAACGACCGAATACAGACTAATCAAAATTCAACTATAAATTTAACAAGGTTTGAAAAGAGTTAAGAAGGAGAAGACGGCGACCTCTAATGGCGACCTCTAATGGCGATGGTGAATGGCAGGAGATCAGAAGACGGCGACCCTACCCACCTAACTGGCGTGATTCCCAACCTACTCCACTCACGGTCAAGCCTTACCAACCCTTTGCTCGCCCGACCTATGCCCAGGTTCTCCTCCGACCAACCTCTTCCCCCACTATCAACCCTAATACACAAACCTCCAACCAACCTTCCTCACAACCACCTTCACCAAATGCACCTAAACCCACAGTCTACTATATCTCGCCTCACAGCCCCTCCAGGCTTAGGTTTCCCCCTTCTCATACCTTCGCTGAATGGAGGGGCCGGTGCTTTCGTTGCTGCTGTACGGGGCACTCGGCGGCTCATTGCCGTAACCCAAAATGCTGTGGCCGTTGTTGGGCTTATGGACACATTGGCTCCAAGTGTAAACAAGTCGTGGTGACTCCCCCCATCAGCCTCAAAGCCACACCAAAGGCTGACGCCACTAAACAAGTTGAACCTGGCTTTGATGAATTACTAACTGGGTCTTACCCATATCGCTCTCCAGAGATGCCCCCTGAACAGCCACCACGTCTCCACTGCTTCATACCGCGAGACGAAGGATACTTCTCTGAACTAACTCGCCTCCAAAATTCTGTTATAATGCATACTAGAGGTTTTGAATGGGATCTTAGTATTGACAATGTCGTCTCATATGCATGTCGCACCAACCTTGTCAAGAAGGAGGAGATTCAAGTTGCCGAACTTAGTGGGTCACGGTTTCTTATTCACTTGCCTCACGGACTTGATCCTGATACTTTCATTAATGCTACACCTCAAGAAATGTGGGATGAAGGCCTAACTTTTCAGCCATGGTTGCCTCTGACGACGCTGAAATTAGCATTCCAGCATACAAGATTCTACTCAGACTAGTCGGCCTTCCACCTCACCTATGGAGAGAAAGCTATGTTGCACATGCAGTGGGTAGGTTTGGTGTTTACTTGGGGTCGATTAATTCAGAAAACCCGGCATCCATTGCTTCTTGGCTGGTGGCTGTCGGGGTTGACGATCTTGCGTTGGTACCCCCGAGCCTGGCGCTCCATGTTGGCGGTCTCATTCACACAGTCCAGGTATACACTATTGCATGGAAACAAACTCCTATTTACTCAACAGCCGACTTGCCTAAACCTTCGACAAAATACCTCAGACCGCAACCACCACCTCCCTCCTCTTCTTCCTCTGATGATGACACATTGGCTGATAACGGGGATATTATACCTATGAGTTCCAAGGTTCTCCGGGAGATCTGCCGAGGTAAGCCAGCTGACTCTCTTCCCCCAGAGCTCAGACGTTTTGCCTCACCTGAAAATTTGGATATGGCCAACACATGCAACACTACACAGTCTTTGGTCACACTGGATCCACAGCCAAATCTTACCTCATCTTCCCAGAATACTCTCTCTTTAACTCAGCATATGGATGAGATAATGCACAACTCAAACCACAGCGCCGATGTAGCGGGTCAATCAACTCTTAATATCATTACCCAACACGAGACTACAAGTATGCCTCTGCACAATAAATCAGATAGCCCAGCAGTTGCAAATGGGAATTCCCAGGGGGGCGATTTTCCTTCCCAAGAAACTCGGATCCGCTCTGAACTAATCAAACCGAGTCACCGTCCCCCGAGTCACCAATTGCCTAAAAAGGACCAAGCACGTCTCACCAACCGACCTCAACAGCCACAAAGAATCCTACAGCGCAGTGATTCTTCCAGAAACAAATCTTCCCCTGCGCCAATTAAACCGATTTCTTCGGAATTTGTTCCAAATCAGCATATGCTCCATTCCAATACTGGCGATACTTCCAAAAATCAAACCTTTCGAATTTCAGAGGCGGCTGGTGGGGACAAAGCGGGTCCCGCAAGGATTACTCATATTGCTGGGGGTGCTACTCGGAGAACTGATGCTGCTACGGCTTCTACTAAAAGCATGATATTCTCGGCCCAAAACAAAGGCCCGGTTGGGAAATCAAATCTGGGCCCATGTGCTAGAAAATTCAGTTGGAAAAGGCCTGTAGTTCCTCTCAATAATGCCCAAGTGACAAAACGAATTATCCAGTCTGCAGGATCCAAACGAAAGACTACCACTAATGCCCAGCAGCACATGGGAAAAAAGAAACTCGGCAAAGGAAAAGCAGTGGAGGAACCTGAGATCCTTTTTAATCCTGAAGGTTTTTTCGAAGTAGAACTGCAATATGAGCACATCGCAAAATTAGCTGAGGGCTGCGGTTTCAGTAGCCAAGAGATTGCGAGTGTCATTCAGGAGGATAATGCTCAACGCCGTGAAAAGATGGCCAAGCCTGATTCTCAACCGAATGCAGAAGATGCAACTGACGGCCTTGATGATCCAAACTTAGCTCGGTTTGAGCTTAATTCGGAAGATGAACTATCCTCAGACGAGGAGGGACTCTGAGGTCGGCCTTTCCGGTTTCTCCGCTGATTTGGTGTTGAATTCTTATTATGTTACAAAAATTAAGGAAATTAAAGGTTCTCTCGTGGAATGTAAGGGGGCTGGGCAGTCTGGAAAAGTGTGAAGTTGTCAGAAATGTTATTAGAAGTTCTCGATGTGATGTTGTAATGCTTCAAGAAACTAAACTAAATGAATCAGCTTTGAATTTCTACTCTAGAGCTCTTCCCTCTTTTTTTCACAGAGATGGTGTTATCTTGTTTGCCAATAATTCATCTGGTGGTTTACTCATAGCTTGGAAGCATGGTTACCTCCTCCTTAACTCTTGGTCTTCCAAACACACAATCTCTGCAATCTTACAGCAGGTTAATTCGGGGGCTTTCTTTTTGATAACTAATGTCTACGGTCCCTCGACGGATGATCTAAAACCACTCTTTATAAAGGAACTTGGTACTCTAGCGACATTTGTGCGGTTACCGTGGCTACTAGGTGGAGATTTTAACTTGGTTCGATGGTTAATAGATCGATCTGGAGATCTAAGAAGTTTCACTCTTATGGCATTGTTCAATGACTTAATTAGAGACTTGAACCTCATTGATATACCTCTCCAAAATAGACGGTTCACATGGAGCAACCTCAGACCCGATCCATCCCTTTCTAAATTAGATCGCATTTTCATTACCCCCGACCTCTCTCTCCAGTTTCCAAATATCTCTCTTCTAGCTTTGGAGGTACTTGTCTCTGATCATGCTCCTCTGGTGCTTACCTGTGTCAATAGCCCGAGGCCTAAGCAAGTCCGCCGGTTTGAACTGTTCTGGCTACACAACCCGCAAGCTTCTGAGATAATCAATTCAGTTTGGAATTCGGCAGGTAATCAACTCACGGCTGATGCTGGAATACAAGAATTTCAGAAAAAATGCGATCTGATGCTGGACAAGTTGCGCCTATGGCATTGCCGGAATTTTTCAGACATTGAGATTCGGCTCCAATTTTGTAAGAAAACAATTCTTTTTTTCGATCGAATTGAGGAACATCGTCAACTACAGGGGTTTGAACGCAGATTTCGACTTATGGTCAAGGAGCGGGCTTATGGCCTGGCTCGCATCATTGAAAGTAGATGGCAGCATCGTTCTCGTTGCAAATGGCTAAAGGGCGGGGATAAAAACACTCGCTACTTCCATGCAATGGCCTCCGCAAGACATCGACGGAATAGAGTCTCTTCTCTAACACAAGGTACTGAGCTTATCACGGATGAGTTTAGAATTTTGGAGGCTTTCAAAATGCATATGCAGGGATTGCTAGGGGTTCCTAACTCGGTCACTCAATTCAAACCCGAAATCCTTTACCCAATAAATCAAGATTTATCCAACCTGGATGATCTGATTTCAGATGAAGAAATTGAGGTGGCAGTTAAGCACCTGGCGTCAAATAAATCTTCGGGTCCTGATGGAATACCGAACGAATTTCTTCGAGTTCATTGGCCAATTGTTAAAGAGGAGATAATCTCAATTATTGGACAATTCTATGATCATCGGATTGATTTATCATGCATCAACCAGGCTAACATAGTCATGATATCTAAAAAGGAGGTCCCGGATAAAGTCGGTGACTATCGGCCTATTAGTGTCATGAACCTCATACCGAAATTAATTTCGAAGATTTTGGCAAATCGATTGCGACTGGTGCTTCCGGATTTGATTTCGCCAAATCAAACGGCCTTCATCCAAGGTCGACAAATTACGGAAAATTTCAATGCAACCCGGGAAATGCTACATCACATCTCGAAGAAAGGAAGGTCGGCTTGCTTTATTAAAATAGACTTTGCCAAAGCTTTCGACTCGGTGAATTGGGATTACTTGCGAAATCTCATGATGGCACGAGGGTTTCCAACAAGGTGGATTAAATGGATTGATCACCTCTTACAAACGGCTTCTTCTCGAATTGTATTAAATGGAGCTGAATCTGATTTCTTCTTTCACAAGAAGGGTTTGCGTCAGGGGGACCCTCTCTCCCCTATGTTGTTTGACTTGGCTGTTGATGTTCTTCAAAAGATGGTTGAGGTACTTAATGCTCAGCTACAGCACCACATCTCTTCGAAGCTGAAACAATCAATCATAATTCATCAGTACGCTGATGACACGATCTTCATAGCTAAAGCCAACAAATCTACAGTGGTCTCGTTAAAAATAGTGTTGCGATTGTTCTCCTTGATTTCTGGTTTGGCTATTAACTATGAGAAAAGCTCTTGGATACCAATCAACATTTCTCAAACTCGAGTACCTATGTTCTCTGCGGTACTTGGCTGTACATTGGCTGATTTTCCAATCACCTATCTTGGATTACCACTCACTCTTAAGAGACCAACTAAATCTCTATTCATGCCTTTGATTGAGAAGCTTGAATCGCGGCTTGCGGGATGGAAAGGTCGGCTTCTATCTCGAGGAGGCCGTTTGGAACTCATGAACTCTGTGCTTAGTTCCATTCCGATTTACTATATGTCATCCTTTTTGCTTCCTAAATGGGTGATTCAGAGGTTGGATAAAATCCGTCGATATTTCTTATGGGGGAAAACAGGCAACAAAAGGGGAATTTCACTCATTGAATGGAATATGGTTTGCATGCCTAAACAACACGGGGGCATGGGGGCTGCTAATTTAATGATGCGTAATTGGGCACTACTGTTACGATGGTGGTGGCGACTGTACCGACACCCAAATTCACTTTGGTCTACAACAGCAATCCGACTTCGGTCCATTACCCAGAATCAGTCGCACAACATATGGATGCATCAAGGATCCTTTTTCTGGATGCAACTACTGAAGATCAGGCCGATATTCAATATGTGTACCACTTGGAAAATGGGGTCTGGTTCCGATATATCATTTTGGTTTGATTCATGGACTGACCCGACAGTTGCTTCTTCGGATTTAAAATGTCTCCTTCTAACCGTAATTGGTCACTACAAACTGCTATACAACATGGTTTGCTTGATACCGTACCAGTAATGGTTGAAGTAGAGGATTCACTCTCTTGGAATTTGTCAACAGATGAACAGTATTCGGCAAAATCTGCCTATTGCGCACTGATGTCTGGTGGCAAGACTTCATGCGGCTTCTCCTTTCTATGGTACCTGAAGATACCTCCCACAGTACGGGTATTTGCGTTTCTACTACTCAAAGGGAAGTTACTTACACATGATGTCATGCTTACGAGGGGGCTAATATGTGATTTGCACTGCGAAGTTTGTCATAATTGCCCACTTGAGACTGCTACGCATCTTTTCTTCTGGTGCAGTTTTGCAAGAAGGTTTTGGATCACTTTTTCACAGAAACTAGGATTCCCTATTGTGCAATTTGGAGGGGGCTATTTGCAAACAATGGTACAGCGCTCGTACCGTGCTTGTTTCCGGTTCATACCTAAAAGGAGATGGGCAATATACTTCGCTGCGGGCTGCTGGATGATATGGAAGTGTCGCAATAAGAGGATATTTGAGGCCAGCGTTTTTCAACCGGGATGGGCAGCAGAACAAGCGTGGAGAGAAGCCAAGTTGTGGTTAAAATACTGTTAATCATCTCTTCGTATTGTTGTTAACTGGTTGAATGTTGTTTTTTCTTTTAATTTCTTTTTGGTACTATGTAAACTCGCTGATAGCCGCTATCAGTTTTTTCAAAAAAAATAAATTTAACAAGGTTCCAAACAATATTATCTATGTATTAAAATTTTGAAAAGAACAACGAAAGGATTACAGAATATTCAAAATTCAACGACAGAATATTCAATATTATCCTTTTCAGGAGTGATTGTTTGATATATATCTTAATAATACTGATTATCATCAAAATTAAAATTTTAATTTTGAAATCTAATATCGCAATTAACATGATCATACGGTGAACATATCGTATCTATGAAAAAAATAATGAAATTTAATTGACACATGCTCTCTTGTGCATTATTTCAATTAATTTGAAAAGTATTATCAAAATTATTAAGATTAATAATTGTTAAGTGACCCCGATTTGTACAAATAGACAATTAAATTGGATGCGAATTCCAGGTCATTGCGTATCCTCTGAGATATCTCATATTTTGCGTGACTGACGTGTCCGGTGCCTATTCGGGAACAGCGTATGGAGCCTACATTATTTGAGCTTGAGATTCGTGCATAACATACTTTAACAGTTGAGATTTTTCAGAAAGTCACACGAAATATGAGATATCTCAGAGGATGCGAATTCCTGGTCACTTGGGTATTTGTTGGGGCCCAAATTGACGCACCTTCCGGTTTTGCCATCCATTTACTAGATCAATCCAATGGTTGTAGCACAGCTTCTTCTTCCAATAATTAAAACAACTTATTTTTTATACTTCACCATATAAAACTCTAATTTATTGGCGAGAGAAAAGAAACCATTGGATTGTATTAGGATGCTACAGGGTGTGAATGATGGATGTAACTTGCCTAGGGGCTTCAAAATTGTAAAAAAAAAAAATATTGGCGAGAGTTTTCATATTGCGGCTCTAATATCTTTTCTATCAAATTTATTATTCCCAATGCGATTTCCACATCTCCTGTAATCACTGTGGCAAATGAATTATTTGAGTTCGGTTCGACAGAGTCAAAAATTCGTGATTCGAAAATAATTCGGATATAATTTGAGAATGATTCGGAATTATACATTGAGTCTGAATTGAAGATCTCAATCTCACAAGAGAGCAAAAAAAAATATTGCTAATAATTCGCAAAATTCAGTCAACCGAATAATACGCCGTTCGGTTCACCGATACCACAAAAACGAATTATTCGTGAATTTTATCACTATTCCAGTAATTACATGCCTAAGGGGCTAAGGGCTGAAACCGGGCTGCGCTGGCTGAAAGAAACTCTTGTAATTACATCTCTTTACTAACTGCGCTAAACTTGTATGTAATTTTTAAGCCCAGTACTCAGTTTGATAACACGACCGAAAAGCTACCTCAACAATTATACATGCTATTAATTACTTATTAAATTCATTTTCTGTAATAGTTTAATTTGCTGTAATAATAGTAAATTGTTGAACAATTTCTTCACTGATCAGTCATTCCAGTCAAAACTGATTCCACTAAATTTATATACGTTTAGAAATTTACCATGGAAAGGTGCAATTTAAGGCGAAGTAGGATTACTATTACATAAAAAGTATAGTAAAAACTCAATAAAAAAAATGCAGAAAGACATACATATATATGCTTGTGTAAAATAAAAGCAACACAAAATAAATAAATAAAATAGAATTCTTATCATTGCTTGATTTTCTTTTTCTTAATCTTCAATATTGCAATTGACATAGCATTAGCCAAGGGAGAACCCTTTGGGAGTACCTGTCCAAATGATAGTAGTTTATACATGTTTCAAGTACTTTTCATTCTTGGTTCTGTTAGAATTAATAAATTAGAGTGGATACATCTTCAACTGGTCCAGGACTTATTATTGAAATATTATTGCTATATTCAGGCAAAAAACCTAAAACTATATATGCTGAAGCTATTACAAGTAGGGGTGCAAACGGACCGGATAATATCCGACCATATTCGAAAATTAAATATGGATATCTGATATCCGAATATCCGTGCGAATACGGATATAGATATGGTTTTGAATTTTAATTATCCGTATCCGAATAAGTAGATACATACCATATAATTTAATATATATTATGAAAATATTTATGTATATATCTATGAATATCCGATATCCGATCCGTATCCGTATCCGTACATATCAGTCAAATATTCGATCCGTATCCGTATCCGTACATATCAGTCAAATATTCGATCCGTATCCGTATCCGAAAAATAAAAGCGGATACGGATATGGTTTTACCACTATCCGATCCAAATCCGATCCGTTTGCACCCCTAATTACAAGACAAGCAAGTATGAATGATGGTTTTTGAGACTTTTTTTGTTTTGAGAAAAATGAGGATCTTGCCCAAATTTGTATTAAATTAAATAGGTTCAGTTACACAAGGGTGGTAACCACCAAAAACAATAAAGAGAAAACATTGCTCAAAACATTTGAGCTGAAGATTGAAAGGAAGTTTGAAAACAGGAAAAAAAACAACGCTAAAGAAACAAAGTGGAAGCAGTAGCAAAAAATGATGATGAAAACTTCATCTACTGGTGTGCTGCTCCTTAATTTCAACTACTGGTACGCTGCTCCTTAACTTCATTTACTGGTACCAGTACATGATTACTCAAATTCCAGTAGATTCACTCCGTAACTTGATCCACCAGCGCCTGAATTCCTTTGTCAGAATCAGTGAATATTCTAGCTCCCCTTTCTCTCACAGTATAAAAATGTGAAATAAGCATAGTGGCCCTTGGTTTTTTGGCTATCTGTTTTTTTGCCTAGTTTCCATGTCTTGGTGTTCTATGTATGACATGTTTATCTGCCATAACACTTCCTCTTTGAGTTTGGTTACATCTTTATTGGTTCCTCAAAATGTTCTCGCACATCATTCCCTCCACAGAATAAATTGCGCAATGAGCATTGTTCATCTCTGTAGTTTCGAAGCCTTTGAGCATGAGATGTTAAGCAACTGTGTTGAGGGTATTGTCATTGTCGGTATCCTGTGGGGGTTGTCAGAAGCCAACAAATTATATAGTGCTATTGAATATGGGCATTCGGCCAGCAGGTGTTGTGTGGTTTCTTATACTCTTTTGCACAGAATGCCTCGATTCACTATTGGCCATCCCCTCCTGTTTAAGTTGTCGATTGTTAACAATTGAGAAAGTAGAAAATAAATTATTAACTTGTAAGAGTGAATTCATGAAGCCAAAACCTCCCACCATTTGTGTCTCATCATTAGACACCGTGTACTTTTCATGATCATGAGAAAGAAAAACTCGAAGAGAAGGAACTTTCAGATAGGCCACTGTGATCGATCCATTTTCAATGCCGTCTTAAATCCACTTGCAGTATATATCGATCCTTACAATATTCTTATCAGGATATTTAAGTACAGAATTCAAGTAATCTGGTACAAATGAGTAACCATCACACCCAATTAATGTAGTGTCGAAACTGGTCTAAGGTTTTGAGTCACTAGAATCGAACTCGGGCTTGCTGTGAAGCTATTCAAGGCAAGTTGGGCCACGAAAAACAACAGTATTATCACAATCATTGTATGGTAACTTCGAATTCATGTAAAAGAAAAAAAATTGTGCAAAATCAACAAAGGTATGGAACAGCGTCAAGGTTAATCTAGTTATAAAATCATAATTTTAGTACATAGACAAATAACATGTACTATGTTGGTGCCTTAATTTGTCAAGGTTGAGAAAGATGCCATTGCAAACAGCAATATGAACAGAAAACTTGAAATTACTTTGCAGGAGCATTGTTTTTAGATATGAACAGAAATATGCAAATAACTAATCATTTACGCAAAGAAGCAAATGAGGTACATTTATACGATTCAAACTCCCAATTAAAATACCCCTAAACTACTCCTTCCACCTCTCAACATTTCATCAAACACCTCCAACGCATTATGAATCTCGGAAACATAACATTACAGTATTACACAATGCAGAAAAATGAAAAAAAAAATATTAATTAAGCATTTCTCCAGCATTTAGTAATAATTTGAAAGATATTTTAAATTTTTTTTTTATAAAAGTCCTCCAAATTATTATTCCTCAAGCCTTCCCAGTGAACTTTTCAAAAGAAATTTTATTTTTTTCAAAAGAGCCTTTTCTTTCAAAAGAAAATTGCTTATCACCTGCCAATTTCTTTGCTGCAAATTCAAAGAAATCATTCAACCCTTTTCTAGATGTCCCATCTTCTCCCTCTTCATTCCAAGCCTTGTCCAGCACCTCTTTAATCTCTCTGGCTTTCATCTTCATCTCCTTTCCCTTCTCATTGTCCCCCATTACCGTCTCCACTACCTCCTGCACCCAATCTCTTTTCAAATCAGTTACAACCCCCCTCGCCAATTCCATACCAAGCCCCAATTCTTCTAACATCTTTGATATTGTAAAACTGGTCAGCTGAGAGAGGCCATGCAATAATCGGCACTCCATATGTTGAACTCTCCAGTGTAGAGTTCCATCCACAGTGGCTAAGAAATGCACCAGTAGCTGCGTGTGCCAGAATCTCAACCTGTGGTGCCCATTCATGGATTAGTAGACCTTTTCTTCCTAGTTTCATTTTTCCCTCGAACCCCTCAGGTAGCCACTCTGGTTTGAATTTTTCTTCGGTTTCAAACCCTATTGGTGGCCTAATGACCCAGATAAATGGCCGGTTCATATGCTCTAAAGCACTTGCGAGCTCTATCATTGGCCTTGCATGTATCGTGTGCTGAGACCCAAATGAAATGTACAAAACAGATGCAGCGGGTTTGGTGTTGAGCCATTCTGTTATGCCACTTTTTTCGCTTGAAAGAGGTGCTGAATGGACCAATGGACCAACGGAGAAAACTGGCGTAGGGAGCTGCTTTCTTAACATCTGCAACCCGATAACCTCAAATCCTTCCACGGTATTGACCAAAGTAGCATCTGACTGGAAGACAAACTTGAGCTGACGCTGAATATACGTCGACAATTGGCAGTTACCATCAGCTTCTAACAGATTCTTGCCACATTGTATATGTATCTTCACATCTGGAATTCAGGCAACTGAAATTCATCAGCCACTTGCGGCATAAGACCAAGAGGAACACTTAACCTAAGAGAAGACCACACAGTGGTGCCATATGCACCAGAGCTAAGAAAAACAGAATGGAAGGTATTGAATTTGCGGGAAACTTCGACTGACCATGCAAAGAACATATCAGATATTATGTACCAGGGCCGGTAAGAGTAGAGATAAAGTTTTCAAATGCAGGACGTAGAGACTCGGACGCTTCAAAAAATGTGGTCAGTAGTGCATATGGGATATCGGCAGTTGATTCGGCATTTGAAGGGAGGCTGTAGGATTCAGGGAAGAAAGCTAAGCTGTGAAAATTCAGAGACGAGGATGAAGGGAGGGTTGAACGGACAGTGGCGATGTTGCCGGGGGTTGAGACGAGGGTAATGGTGTGGTCGGGATGTTGTCTGTGTACACAACTAAACAGAGATAGGAAAGGCCTTATGTGGCCTTGAGCTAAGAAAGGGAAGAGGACTATGTGGGGCTTGGAAATGTCATTTGTATTTGTCATGGCTACAACTTATAAAAGAGAAACAGAGATAAGCAAATTAATGGAGATTAGTTTTGTTGAGTGTACGTCGAGGAAGAGACTAACCTAATATAAAAGAGATGATGGAACTAATTCATAATTTGAAAAAAAAATCAAACCAAATAAATAGTAGAATAAAAAATCAAATCGTGATAAGCATGCATTATTAAACATTTTGTGTGCGGCCATCAAGTCAAGTGTTTTAAGAATATAAATGATGTCTCTAACGAAAGTACGCTGAAGTAATTAGTTTTTTTACGAAGGAGTTGGGGTCAAGCTATCACATTATTTTAGAGGGATGCTTCTATGGATGTAAGGACCTATTTGTAAAATGAGCATATTTTCATTTTCAAAGTTCAAACAGTCGATCCGACCGTTCAACATTTTCTCCATATTACAATGTACTTGGAGGTCAAATTTTACATTTTTTGGATTTGTTTTACTATTTATTAAGTATTTTACAAAACTAGTCAAATTCAGACCATTGAATTTTGTACCCATCTTAATAAATAGTAAAAAAATTCAAAAAAAATGTAAAATTTGACCTCCAAGTACATTGTAATATGGAGAAAATGTTGAACGGTCGGATCGACTGTTTGAACTTTGAAAATGAAAATATGCTCATTTTACAAATAGGTCCTTACTCCATAGAAGAATTTGCCTTATTTTTAATATATATTCACAAGGATCTTTTAATCGAGAGCAGCTTGGGTCCCATGCCCATCAGACTCAAAGTGAGTTCGATGGGCTCAATGACCGTCCAATCTGCTTTAAAATTCACATCAGAACTTTCATGTATGCTTAATATTTGTGCGCACGAATTTTAAAGCAGACCGGACGGTCATCGAGCCCATCGGACCCAAGCTGCTCTACTTTTAATCGGTTTCAAATATGGAACTTTTTTATCCCAAAATTATTGTCTTTTGCTACTTGTTATGTCTGGATTTTGAATTTTATAGAAATATATATGTCCGGATCAAATTTGTGCTCCCCTCTCTCGGAATTCTTAAATTCTGATTTATAATTTGAGTCAAATTTAGATTAAAATTAGAATAAATTTTTTGAGTTATGATTGATAATTAAATTAGAAGTTAGAGTATTGAAAATTATAAGTCGTAGCATTATTTTTTTATCCAGTATTGATAAATTAATAATTTGAATCGATTAGCTAAAGTTTTGCTCTCCTAACACAAAAATTCTGAATTTGCCCCTGACTAAAGATCAATTTTTTTAAGTAATTAGTTGTAAAAATTTAGTAACATAGTACACAACGACTAACATCTCATATAGAATATATAAACTAACAATTAATGAATTTGTGGGATACAATTTTCAAAGTAGAAGCATAGCTTCACGGAATTCTATTACATTATATTTCACAATTTAATTAGGATGATTCATATACGAAGAACGAAGTATACGAAGTAAAAACACAGCAAGTCAACCTCGCATGGAGCGGTACTTTGGACCAATTAAATTGAGAATTCAAGTGACTTAGTGGTCCGTTTGTACGAATTAAATTGAAGAAAGGTTTTGTGCTCATTTATCACACAATGAGTCACCAA
>JAJGRW010000660.1:294977-319794 GCA_025461045.1 Carex parvula | reverse complement strand
CGTAGCACGGACCTCATCCGTGCTATGCATAGCACCATAGCCTCACTCTATATATATATATAGAGCTTGGCTACTATGCTTATATAAGCAAAAGCCCACATATGCTTATAACTCATTTTTGCGTTTCCAATGTTCAAATGATCGATCCGACCGTTCATCTTGTTCTCCATATTAATATGTGCTTGGAGACTAAATTTTACATTTTTCTGAATTTTTTTACTATTTATTAAGCCACTTTGAAAATTGCTGATCTGGGTGAACAGTAAAAACAGTGTTTCCAAAATTCTGGACCACCAGATCAGAAACTTTCAAAGTGGCTTAATAAATAGTAAAAAAATTCAGAAAAATGTAAAATTTAGTCTCCAAGCACATATTAATATGGAGAACAAGATGAACGGTCGGATCGACCATTTGAACATTGGAAACGCAAAAATGCTCATTTAAGCATATGTGGGCTTTTGCTTATATAAGCATAGTAGCCAAGCTCTATATATATATATATATATATATAGTTTAGTCGTAGAAAGTCATACTTGATTTTGAGCTACTTCATTACAATAATATCCAAATTTATTTGGGATGTACTTCTGTAATTAAGAACACTATTATTTCTGTCAATGAAACACGTGGGCACTCCCCAGATTATAAATTAAAATAGCTGCCGGCACCTCTAATTAATTAATTCCTTAAGAAGTCCGTTTTAATAACTCAATCGACATGCATGCTCATGAAGCTGACACGTCAGGCCCAAGTGGCATGGCATGCTGTAATTAAGACGGTGCGATTGAGGAACAATATATATATAAAGATGGGCTATTGTGCTTCGCGAAGTAAATGGGGTTTACTTCGGGTCATATTTTCATTTTTGAAAATTTATAACAACCGATCCGAACCGTTCAACATGTTCTAAATATTAAAATATGCTTGGAGACTAAATTTTACATTTTTTGGAATTTTTTTACTATTTATTGAGCCACTTTGAAAATCGCTGATCCGGTGGTCCAGAAAATTTTACTGTTTTTTACTGTTCACAGTGGATCAGCGATTTTCAAAGTGGCTTAATAAATAGTAAAAAAATTCCAAAAATTGTAAAATTTATTCTCCATTTCAATATTTAGAACATGTTGAGCAGTTCGGATCGGTTGTTTGAATTTTCAAAATGAAAATATGACGTGAAGTAAAACGACGTTTTACTTCACAACTCACCATAGTCTCTCTCTCTCTCTCTCTATATATATATATATATATATATTGTACAAAATCCAGTTCCAGATCTTACTTCTTGTTTGAAGAATTCTAAAAACAATATGTTAAAACTAGGGGCGAGAATCTGCTGCGATCCGGGTACTGTGAACAGTACCCTGCAATCCCTGCTTTTCCAAATCCAGCTGTCGAATTGTTTCGAGATGCGTGCACAGAAAAACCAGCTGTTTTGAGATGCGTGCACTAAAAATTTGGACGGCTGAATTTGGAAAAGCAGTGATTGCAGGGTTACTGTGCTCAATATTCGGATCGCAGCAGATCTCAATCCTAAAACTAGAGACAAAAAACTAAAGCTCTCTATTTTATTATGTAATTCTTGTAATACAGGATAATTTCCTAACAGCTGCACAAGCTCCTTATATCATAGAGCAGTACAGCTATTACAGAGACTCTGAGTAAGGAAAGTAATATTTCTTAATAATAGAAACCAATCTAATCTTGATTTATTACTGCCTTAACATTATAACCTAGATACACTGGAAATCTATTTCCTTATCTGGATTTCCTGCACCACACGTTTCTTGCACCACCCGATCTGCGTATCTAGCACACAGCCCGCGTAGCTAGCACACAGCCCGCGTAGCTAGCACACGGCCCGCGTAGCTTACACACGGTGTTTTCTTTTACACTCCCCCTCACCGTGGTAAGAAGATATCCACCATCCCAATTCGACTAACAGCTTGCTGAAACTCCTTGCCTCATACTGCCTTTGTTAGAATGTCAGCAACTTGCTCGCTCGACTTTACAAATGGCAATGTGATCACCTTTGAATCCAGTTTCTCCTTGACAAAATGTCGGTCAATCTCGATATGCTTGGTACGATCGTGCTGTACTGGATTGTGAGAAATCTGAATAGCAGCTTTGTTGTCACATAATAGCCTCATTTCTTTTGTGTTTTCGAGTCCTAGTTCTGTTAAGACCTTTATCCATATCAATTCACAGACTCACTTAACCATTCCTCGGAACTCTGCTTCTGCACTCGACAAAGCGACTACATTCTATTTTTTACTCCTCCATGTCACCAAATTAACTCCAACGAAGGTAAAGTAACCGCAGTTGACCTCCGGTCCATGACATTACCAGCCCAGTCTGCATCAGTGAAGCCATCAACATCCAGATGCCCATGTTTCAAGAAAGTTATTCCCTTGCCTGGAGTTCCTTTGAGGTATCTTAGTATTCTCAACACTGCATCCATATGCTCATCACTTGGTCGATGCATAAATTGGCTCACTACTCCTACCGCATACGCTATATCAGGACAAGTATGAGATAGATATATAAGCTTCCCAACTAGTCTCTGATATATTTCCTTGTCCACTAGATTTTGATCAGGTTTTATCTCCAACTTCAAATTTTGCACCATTGGAGTCTCGGCAGGTTTACATTCTAGCATCCCCACCTCACTCAACAAATCTAAGATATACTTCCTTTGGGATAGAAATATACCTTTCTTGCTTCTGGAGACCTCAATGCCCATGAAGTATTTTAGCCCACCTAAGTCTTTCATCTCGAATTCTTTTGAGAGCTGCAATTTCAGCTCCTTCATCCCTTCTTCATCATTGCCAGTAATGATCATGTCATCGACATAAATAATCAACATTACAATATTACTCCCTCTTTTCTTGAAAAATAGAGTATGATCAGAATCTGCCTGCATATAGCCATAATTCTTCATCGCGCTTCTGAATCGTCCAAACCACGCTCTGGGTGATTGCTTCAAGCCATATAGCGCCTTATTGAGTTTGCACACCTTCTTCTCTCCTTCTTCATTGTAAAAACCGGGAGGATGTCCATGCAAATTTTCTCCTCCAAATCGCCGTGTAGGAATGCATTCTTCACATCAAATTGGTGCAGTAGCCACTCGAGATTAGCTGCAATTGACAAAATGACTCGGATTGTGTTAAGTTTGGCCACGGGAGAAAAAGTCTCCTGAAAGTCTATGCCGTAAGTTTGGGTGTATCCCTTTGCAACTAGGCGTGCCTTGTACCTTTTAATCTCCCCTGCCGCATTATATTTGATAGAGTAGACCCATCTACACCCAACAGGTTTTTTTCCACTCGGTAAATTCACAAGTTCCCAAGTGTTGTTTTTCTCAAGAGCTTTCATCTCCACATTCATTGCGTCAACCCAGTTTTTGTTTCTACAGGCATCTTCAAGTCTTTCTGGTATGGTAACCGATGACAGCTGGTTTGAAAAAGTCTTAAGCAGTTTGGGTAGATATTCGGTTTTCACAAAATTCACAATTGGGTACTTCACAACACGGCTTGTCCCATCTTCTGGGACATACTGCTTTGGTGGTATACCTCGATTTCTTCTAGGTGGCAAGTTATACTTAGGTTCAGGAACACTTACCTCTGGAACACCCTCTGAAGACCTTGGCTCGAGTGGTGATTGTATTACTTCTTCGTATTCACTTTCCCCATTTATCCAGAATCTCATACTGGGTTCGGGTTCTTCATTGCCTTGTAACAGACTTGGTTCTGTTTCAGCTGAACTTGGGTTCGTTCCAGCCTTCACCTGGTTGTCACTGGTTTCTTCATTTACACACGGTCCGTGTGGAACTGGATTCGGACCGTAACCAATTATACGCGGTCCGTGTGGGTCTGGACGCGGTCCGTGTGGGTCTGGATCTGAGAAACTATCATCAGTTGGAACACCCAAAAAAGTTGGTACACTAGAATTTGGTTCTCCATTACTCTCCCCCTGACCAAAGTCTGGTTCATTGAAATAGAACTCATGTTCAAGAAAAACAACATCCATAGTAACATAGAAACGCCTCTTTGTCGGATTATAGCACTTATACCCCTTTTGACCTGTACTGAATCCCAAAAAAGCACACCTCTTAGCAGACGGTTCTAATTTCGATCGGCCCGTCTTGGGCATGTGAACATAGACACTACAGCCAAATATCCTTGGTTCAAGGTTGAGAACAGATGGAATAGATACTTGGGTTGACAATTTTTGGAGTGGGGTTTGGAAATTATTAGACTTGGTTGGGACCCGATTCACAAGATATACAGCAAATGTGACTGCATTATCCCAAAAAATGGTAGGAACTCTACTTTCAAACAACAAGGCTCGGGTGATTTCAAGAATTTGTCTGTTTTTCTGCTCAGCTACTCCATTTTGCTGTGGAGCGCCAACACAGGAAGTTTGGTGTAAAACTCCATTTTCCCTAAAGAAGGTTTGAAGACTGTGATTAACAAACTCGGTCCCGTTGTCACTTCTAAACATTCTGATGCCTCTCCCAATTGGGTTTTAACCATTTTATAAAAATCCACAATAATTTGAGACACCTCATTCTTTCCCTTCAACAAATACAGCCAGGTCATACGAGAAAAATCATCAGTAAGCAGTACATACCAACGACACCCCGATTTTGATACCAATGATGAAGGACCCCAAACATCAGTATGGACAGTATCAAAGACAGAAGAACTTTTATTTAAACTTTCTGGGTAATTATGTCTATGGCTTTTTGCCTTAACACATGGTTAAGAACGGGTCGGATCCAGTTTTCTGGGCGAAACCCGAGCATACCCTACCCGTTTGAACCTGCCTACCCGATCTAACCTGGACTGGGCTAAACCCGGACCAGACCGCCCGAACCCGAGCCAAACCCGTGCCTAAACCCTCGGACCCGAACCCAAACCGCCTGAACCACTCCCGCAACCGTGAGCCGCGACCGTGAACCGGACCCGCACCAGTGAGCCGCTCATACACCGGCGCAAATTTGGCACAAAATTGGGTTTTTTGTTGTCAGCGAGATTCGAACCCCGGACCTCTCTCTCAACAACCTTACAACCAATACCTTTAACCACTAGGCCACTGTTAACTTGTGATATATTCAATAACTTTAATATTTAATCTATTCTTAGATTAAGCCTCTAATGTTTTTATAATTTGAGCCTTTAATTAGAATTTTTATGAATATCTAAATACAATATATAAATAATAAAAAATAATATATATATATATAATACCGTATCGTATCCTTCGTTTTTGAAAATATGAATTAACATATATACATATTATTTGACATCTTAATTAAAATTAACATATTCATATGCTAATTGATATGTTAATTCTATAAACTTTAATTTGAATTAACATGTGTATCTTCTTAATTAAAAATATTTTATATTCCTGTCCATCTAATCATGATCATGTTATATATATTTACAAGATTTAGTATTTAATTAATTGTATACTTTGGTTTATGACATGATTTTAACATATTGGTTTAGATGACATGTATACTTTGGTTTATGACATGATTTTAACATATTGTTTTAGATGACATGTATACTTTGGTTTATAACATGTATTTAATTAATTGTATTTTATTACATGTATTTAATTAATTGTATACTTTGGTTTAATTGTTTTAGATGATATGTATACTTTGGTTTATGACATGATTTTAACATATTGTGATATATACTATATAGTAGTTCACTTAAAAAATAAAGAAAGTATTTAATTATCAATATGAGTAATTACATAAATGCATGATGTAAAATTACAAATGATAACTAGCTAGTTCAGTAACTTCAATATTTTCAATTTAGTTTTTAAAATGTATAAAATGCACAACGGTAATTAACATTTGCTAGCTACGAGCCACGCTTTGTTCAAATTAAACCATATTTTAATTAAAAACTTCAAATTCATTTTTTTCAGTCCTAAAGAATTGCATAAATCATGTTAATTTATAAAATACACATTTATCATTTTCAATTCTAAATTGCACACTTGACTGTTAGTACGATTTAGTATTTAATTAATTGTTTATTAAAAAAATTGACAAAACATTAGAAATGTTCAGAAGATGAGAACGGAGAACTTATAATATTACTTTCAACATAATAGCTCTCTTCTTTCAATAATTTTAGCATTTAATGATTGTTGTTTAGAATTTAAATTAACTTTTGTTTTTAAATCTATTGTTTTTAAATAATTCGATTTTAAAGATAAAAAATAATTCAGTTTTAAAATAATTCGGTTTTAGAATAATTTGATTTTAAAATAATTCAGTTTTAGAATAATTCGGTTTTAACATAATTCGATTTTGTTATAACAAAAATTATTGAGTTCAAATACAAAAAAATAGAAAAAAAAAAACAGAAACGAAAACCAAAAATAAAACAGAAAAAAAAAAGGATCGGACCGGACCGGGGAACCGACCCGACCCGGACCGGACCATCCCAACCCGTCGGGTTTAGGCCTGGTTAGGGTTGGCCGAACCAAAAAAAACCCGCCGGACCCTACCCGTTTGAACCCGTTGACCCGAGCTAACCCGTGCCCGAGTCAACCCGTGGACCGGACGGGTTTGGAGCGGACCGACCCGACCCGGACCGTTTTCAAACCACTAGGCTGAAGGCTTTTCTCAGCTTATGACTGTCGACCTAATCTAACAAATGAATTGGACACCTAATATACATATCACCAATTTAGTCCAAACTAGCTATTTGCTCGACATGATTTAACATGCAAAATTTAATTAGGCACACTAATACATATTAGTGTCAAAACTACACGAGGGTCAAATAATAAATAATAAGATAAAACCATTTCTTTGTGCTAGAGTGATAAATTTAATTTTTATATGTCAATTATATTGAATCAAATCCGTAATTTATTATTATTAATCTATAGGAAAAATCTTAATGTGTTACGGTAAGATAACAAAATTTATGTGTTATTGAATATTTTTTTAAAAGCGGATTTGTTGTTAAATTATTAAGTTTAATATTAATTAAAATAACTGCAGTTTTTTAAAAAGATTAAAATCCAACAGTAGTAGCAACATGCATTTTTCAAAATCTTGAAATTAATTAAATCATGATATGATATGTAAGATAAAGAAAAACAAGTAGTAGAATTAATAATCAACCGAAATCTAAGTGGTCCAATATATGTTAATTGACCAACCGTCCGTGCGACTTAATTAGATGCATCTAATTAAGTCCTTGAATTAATTTGTTAGAGTTGGTGGTTGAACAAAATAAATTAACCACCATCTATATATTGACTATTGTGCGGCTCTGCTCACTGCTCACTGCTCACAATTAATTAATTACTTAATTAATTAAGATTGAATTAGTTGAAGAGCGGAGGGGCTTAATTGGAAGTTCATATGGAGGACAATGTATCTACCACGTGTCCACGTACCAACGAATCCAATCCTCTGAGGTAACAGAATATTTCCGTCTTAAGCACTGCCGTCCGATCGGAATCCGGTCCGAGGTGGTGGAACCCACGGGACCGCTTCAATAGTCGTGCGGATTCTGATTAGACGGTCGAGATCCAAAGAGAAATATTGTGCTACCTTAGGATCAGGTAGGTGATCTCAAATCAAGTCCGTAAACGTAAAGAGAAATATTGGTTGGTCTCTTAACTTTGGTCTGTTTTTCTCTCCGCCGCTCGGTGCATCCATCGATCCATGGCAACTTCCAAACTCCTTCTCGTCGCCTTTTTCGTCGCTCTCTCCGTCTCCGTTGCTTTTTCCGATGAAGCGCCAGAGGAGGAGGAGACGACCAAGCTCCCGCTGGAAGAGTCGGATCCGGGATTGAAACTCCAACTCGACCAGCTCCGATCCAAGATCCTTTCCTTAGGTTCCTTCTCTTTTATCATTTGTACACTTTGGTTTCTTTTCTTGCTATGCTACGGTTGTCTCCTAATCGCAAATTATACTGTTTTTTCACTTTTAATGTTGGGATGTGAAGAGTCGAGCATAGAGGAGAGATCAAAGGAACTCAAGAGCAAGGATGAAGCTGCTTCCAAATTGGACAAAATTATCCAAGAAAAATCTGACAAAATCGCCTATTTGCAAAATGACATTGCTTTGCTCCAGGTTTACATCCTTTCTACTACTCACTTCCTACATCAATCAATCAATCAATTATAACTTAGTAATTACTGTTCAACTACAGAAACAAGTAGCGGCTGATGCAGCTGAGAAAGCCGGCAAGGTCGATGCTAAAACTGTTCAACTACAACAACAGGTACCTAAATAAAAATCAAACATTTTGCATCCTTTTTCACATCTAGATTTACTCCATATAATGCATGAATGCAAAATTGATTCCTTGGTACCAAGTATTCAGCTATGGCCTTTTTTGCTTTACAAGGGAGGCAATGAATTAATTAGTGCATGAGTTATATAATTAATTAATTAATATTACCTTTGCCCATTTTATAATTATTTGTGGAGATTGAGGCTTTGAAAAAGGAGGTAGAATCCCAGAAAAGGAAGCGAGATGCATTGGAAGCCCAATCAATTGTGTCTGAGGACAAAGCACGAGAGCTATCTGCCCAACTGGAATCTGTAAGTTATCTCTTTCACATCCTAAATGGTACAGTGATGTAACAAGTGATTTTAGATGCTATTTACATATTAGAGAGAGAGAGAAAGAGATTTGGGGGAGGGATGAGGGAGAGACGGGGAGAAATCAAAATGGCCTAGCACATGCAGTGTAACTTGTTTTACCATATACCATTACTATCTGACCGAAAATATTACAAAGTATTTCTTTATTATGTCTCAGAATAATTTGTATAACAAGGGCTAACTTGTGATTGTTTTGTAGTTCAAAAAAACAAATGAAGAGCAGAAGAAAAGGATTCAGAAAACAGAGCGTGCTCTTAAGGCAGCTGAGGTATTTCTCTCATTTTTTAGTAAATTCCTGGAATTGGCCTTATTCCTGACCAGTAAGAGTAAATGTTCCCAGGCATTCACTATTACTTATTCTTCTTACACGCTCTTTCTCTTTCTCTCTCTAAATTTGCTACCAGGAGGAGTTAATGAGGGCGCAACTAGAAGCTTCAGCTAAATTGAAGCAACTTCATGAGGTATTTTGTCTTTTTAATGTTGAACTTCTCTTCCAGTTATTGTTCTTTTAGAGATAAATGTCTCTTCTTTTCCTTTTTTTTTTTTCAATTCCTGCCTTCTAGGTGTAATATTCATCATCTTCTCATATAATTTTGTTTCTCTCTTTAAAATTATCTAGGTGCATGGTGCATGGTTGCCACCTTGGCTAGCAACAGAAATGACCCGTTATATGGTTAATTGCCTAGCACTATTATCTCTCAAAGAATTTAAACATTTTACAGAAAGCATTGCCTGATTTGAGATTTTTTTTTTTTCGTGTGGGTAGGCGGTGATGTCTGCTGAATGGAATGAGCATGGAAAACCTGTGATGGATAGCTTCCTCCAAACGGTTCTTTTTTTTGTCAATCTTTCCTCTCCCGTTTTCTTTTATTTTAAGTATCAGCACTTAAGTTCCTTTTTAACAAAAAAAATGTGTAGGCAACAGAGAAATCAAAACAAGCGCAGAAATGGACTGAGCCCCACTTGGAGACCGTAAAAACTGTAAGAGTTTTTACTTATTTTAAAATATGCTCTATAAATCCATTTGTTGCGATTATTAATTGGATTAATCAAATAATCCTATCAGTTTATTATGTATGCTAATTTGGGTATTTTTAATGTGAAATGAAGAAATGGATACCAGCAGTGCAGGAGAAATGGGTGGTGCTAAAGACAAACACTGAGCCATACATACAACAAGTATCATCTAAATCGGTGGAGTTGTACAAGACAGCTAAGATCGCTACTGCACCTCATATTACCAAGTTTCATGAAGTTACTGCTCCACACGTTCAGGTAGTTAAACATTGTTTTTTTTTTATTATAGAAGTCAAAGCAAAAATAAATGACTGTCATTTACTTTGGTACTGCAGAAGGTGAAGAAAATATCAAAGCCGTATATTGACCAAGCTGCTGACCTCAGCCGGCCCTACGTTGAGAAGATCGCAGTTTTGATACAGCCCTACACGAAGCGGGCTGTGGCGACCTATACCACTTTTGTCAAGTCTGCCACCACATACCATCACCGGGTTTGCACTATTGTCTTGTTTAATTAATAAGATTTACTGTGGCTTGAAATATATGTAGCCTTATGGTGTGTTGCATCTTTTGAATGATTTGAAGGCTCAAGCTAATATAGGGGAATATCTAAACAAGCATGAATTCACAAAGCAGCTTGTCACCAAGGAGCTTATCTGGTTTATGGTAAGGGAAAGTGGCCTATTAGTTGTTTAATTTTTTTTCATTTGTATTTTGATCCCTGTTTTATTAGTTAATTCTTATTCTCCTCTTTATCTTCTGTAGGCATCTGCTCTACTGGCCTTGCCTTTTTTCTTCGTGTATCGCATCTTGACTCAGATTTTCTGGTATGCTCTCTTCTGGCTCCTGAAACTTCTTTTCCTTCTGTGTACCAGTATGTAGTGTCATAATGTCATTGCAACAAGTTGCTTGATTAATATTTGTATTTTTTTATTATTATTAATGCAGTGTGAAGAAACCAAGGAAGCAGACACGTAGTTCACAGGGAACCCATGGAGCCCGCCGACACAAAAGAAGGCATACTGACAAGTAGAATTGGAACTATGTTTCCATTTGTATTATTAGATAAATATTATGTAAAGTTGGATCCACCAGCGCCAGTATTACAAAGGTATTATTTTCTAGTTGTTTTTACCGAGCTACATATTCAAAATGGTTAATTTCAAGAAGACTAACTCAGAGATGTGTATTAGCAATGGAGAGGAGGTGCTGTGTGCTTGAAATGAGGAACTCTTTTTTGCTTTTTTGTTTTGTTATTTTGGGATTTGGGTAGTCAAGTCAGTCAGGCAGTTTTGTTGCCTTTATAAATTACATAGACCTTGACATTCTTTGTTTGTTTGGGCTTGTTTACAATACTTGTATTGTTTTTGTTCCTGTATTTGGTAGCTACTTGTTCCATTATTAGATTGTTGTTGCTTTGTTTTTGTATTTTCATATAAGACGATTACATCAATGAACAATCCCTACCGCATCCCCAGAAAAATAAAAAAAGCAGAATAAAATAGATGCTTCTAATAACTTTTTTCGGTTCAGAAGGTATCATTTTTTCGGCCTACGGGCTGTGAATCACCGAAAAAAAGTATCGTTTTTTGGAAGTTTTCATTCAGGATTCAATCCCTAATTTTTCCAAGTATTTTCTAAAATACTAATGCTAGGACGGACTTAAAAAATCCTTTTCTACACTAAAAAAGTTGTTATCCAACTCAATTGACTTGCAACTATTTGAAACAAGAATAAAAAGGTAGGGGATCAATCTCAGTTGATCACCAACGACCAATAATTAACATAATACACTTCTCTTAGATATTTACATTTGAGTCTCAATTATGTTTTTCCTTTTTTGTAAACTTTAATTACTCAGCATATAAAACTTAAATATAAAAAAAAAAAACTATTGACTATGTTGTATGTCATTGTTTTGCACATACTTGATTATGACATTTCAAGCTTATTTTAAATATAGTGAAAAAGTTTGTTCAAATTTTTTCTTATTTGAATAATTCCAAAAATTGATTAAATTTTGTATTGGGATTAAAATAGTGAAAAGGTTGTAATCATATTGGAGTAGAACTAGGGCTTTTGGAGGTGTGCTCACCAAAGGGCTTGGTGAGCACATCACACCCTAGTTCTACTCATCATATTGTATGGTTGGAGAGAGAATAATATTATGAGCAAGAGCTGCATTAAATCCTCTCCGTTTTATAATTGAGAAGCCTAAACACAATGATTAATATTAAGTAATTAAGGTAGATAATAGAAGGAAAGAGAGCTGAACGCCTGAACCGCTGCTGCCCATTCCATTCGTGTCCCTTTCTTCTTTCCCACCTCTAACACTTTCTCTCTTTCTCTTCTCTCTCGGTTCCAAGTTCCCAAGGCCAAATTGGGTATGTATGTAATTATGTATTGCTTCCTCGCAATTTTCCTTTGTAATGATTGCAATAATCATTGTTTTTTTGTTCCTTTCTTTCTTTCTTTCTTTCTTTCTTTCTTGTGCAAGTAACAAAAACAAACCCCGTTTTTTGTTATTTTCTAAACTTATTGGTAAACCAACGGAGTATCTCTGCTTACCCTTCAATCAATCGATTCAATCAATTGGTATTCAGCTCTCAATACCACTTCTGATTGCTATCCTGTGTAACAATATATGAGGTCAGTTAAATTGTTGCCTGATTGATTGATTGAGTGATTTATTACTTACTATTTATTTCTTTATTTATTTGTCAATCCTGTATTAGTGTTATGAGAGAAGAATACGGCGAAGAACTGATCGGAACACTTCCGGATCATATCCTCATCGAGATTTTTGTCCGGTTGCCGGTGGATCAGTGGGGCTCAGTTGCCAGTGTGAGTAAAAGATGGGGTGGTATTTTCAGAGGAGACCATCTGTGGCAAACTGCTATAGCCCGTATGTGGCCTACAGCAGTCACCAGGAAGAGATGGCCTGGTCCCATCCCTAGAAGCTCAGGTCGCAGGTCAGTTTTGTAATTTCTCTCCTTTTTATCCTACGAACAGTTTAAATTAAATGTTTGGCTGTTCTTTAATTGGTTGCTGTGCTTCAATAAATCTTAATTCTACAATTAGACCAAATTGGGTCTCAGGTGTTGTTGTTTCAGTCCTTGCTACCAGATTATCAGACTCAGATCTGGACTGATATCATTGCAGTAATTTCCTGCTAATCTATTTTTTCTTTTTGAACTAATTCATTTTCTATTGTAGGAGATTTATGGCATTATATGTAAGTAAAAATATAGTTGCATCGGGCAGTGAGACTGACGAACTCATCGGCCATGCTTATCTCTATTTGAAAGAACAACTGGACCTCTCCAAAGCTCCTCCTCCTTCCAGTATACTTCATGGCACAATGATAGGTTTCTTTTTGATATATTTAATAGCTTGTAATTCTATTTCTCTATATCTCGACTGATAACTGGTTTTTTTTTTTGGGGTGTACATTTACTACGCATGGTTCATTACTTGACTTCTTTTGATCCCATTCTGTGTTTGTTGTTCTTCTTCCTTTACAAAAATAGATCAATTTATAGCATGTGGAAGGTCGAGAGATGGGGCCCACAAGGTGGTGTCGGAAATATGGGTAGCTGTGATAAACAATTTAGAAGAAAACCATCATACTTTCTTACTCCTAAAACACCTCGCTCAAGAAGGAGATGTAAGTTTTACTTTACATGCACCGGTTCTTTACTGTAGGAACTCAAAACAAAAGTCTCTCTCTCACTCACGGTTCTAACTTTTTTTTTATTTTTTTGAATTTTATGTAGCTGTTCCTACCATACCCTTACTCAAGATCATATGAAGTGCTTTGGAGAGTATATGACAAACTATTCACAGATTTTAGGGATTGCTTTAGCCATACCGATTACTGCAACTTGCTAGGTTTTGCCAAATCGAGGTTCCAAATATTGCCTTCTACTTGGCTGGGTTATTAGTCGTTTGTTTGGGGCCCGCTTGGCTGTCTGATATGTGATCCATGCTTTTGCAGAAACATTTCACATTGCTAGATTGTGATGGTATCTAAGATGAACTTTTATGTCATATAAAGGTTGAATGTAATTAAAACTTCATCAATAGATTTTAAGGAACTGGTTAAGTACCAAGTACCAATTGGAACATTGAAGAACTTCAAGCAGAACAGATAAAAAATAAACATACTAGCTATATTTAGAATAGCATTAGTTAATTTCTCTAATGTTAGCGCTGATATGAAAAAAAAAAAAAAAAATAGGATATGTAGTTGGTATATGCGGCTACATGTAGGACCCCTATTATGGATTTGGGATTGCATCATGCCATCATCTATACTCTATACTCTATAGTCATTTTTCCTAATGCTTGCATTGCAGTTGCTGGCATGTCAAAGCACAGTTCTAATTCTAATGGTTAATTAGAACTTGTCAGCTCATTCAATACATCTGACAGGGACCAAAAGATGAATATCATTTTTTTTTTAATTGAAACTGATGATCATGTTTTGATTTTAATTGAAACCGCAAGCCAAAATCAGTTGAAACCTCGAGGTGAAATTTCAGGTGATTCAAAGTGAAAGATAAAGTTTGATTTTTTTAATTGAAAGTGATATGAGGTCTCAGTTTTGAACTGAAAATAAATAAATAAAAAGTAACTTTTGATTTCGAAATTAAAATGAAAAATTCGATTGTATCTAGTTAAATAAAAACATGCATGTATGTATGTATCCAGCATTTACCTAATAACTTGGTACTTTTGCGACTTGGTTGTTTCGTTCAAATTATAAATTTTATGCTACCTATCAAGAAAATATGTCAGCAGATAAGAATACAGTTTTCTTCTACTTGTTGTTTTAATCTACTGTACCATTCTTTAAACTATAAATAAAAAATAAAAAAATAAAAAAAACATTGAGATCGTGAGTTTGTATGGTATTATTCATTGAATATTATTTTCCACTTTAAATGGTCTATATAAATTACAGCAGTATAACATAAAGATTTTCCATATAAGTTTGTATGGTATTATTCAATGAATAATTATTCATTAAATAATTATTTTCCACTTTAAATGGTCTATATAAATTACAGCAGTATAACATAAAGATCTTCCATATAAGTTTGTATGGTATTATTCAATGAATAATTATTCATCGAATAATTACTTTCCACTTTAAATGGTCTATATAAATTACAGCAGTATAACATAAAGATTTGATTTCTCCGTCGAAGTATTTAGTTAATCAACCATGCATTGTATATATCTTTTACAAGTTCATACAAAATAGCGAGCACTAGAGTATAAGATAAGAATTATCAGGTAAAAAAAAAAATATATATATATATATATATATATCAGGATGTTACAGAATTCAATGAATTTGTTTATCAAAAGCATTACAAATTTTCTTTATATTCATTCTTGTCTCCTGGTAGAAACATAAATCATATTTTACCAAAAGAAACCAATTATTTGCAAGAAAGAAATCCCTGTCTAAAGCCGAGTATTTGGAACATAACCTTGTAATCTCATATCCCAAACCAACAAATCAATCATTTGATAAATATCCCCAACCCGACAATGCAATTCATCTCCCGCATAAAACTCTTGAACTTGACCAGAAGTCTCAATCCAGCTACAACCCGGTGTTTTAGTGACACCTCTTTGTCTCATCAACCCTCTCATTCTAGCACACTCCTCCATCTTATTAGACCCCTCATACATCCTCGATGAAACCACATAATTCCATGAATTACTCGGTTCAATCTCCAAAAGCTTCTCTATCACCTTTTCCCCTACTTCCAAACATTGCCGCTTACGGCAAGCGGCCAATAGCGCACCCAATACTACGGCATCAGCTTTGTCCCCCATTTGTTCGATAAAATGCCATGCTTGCTCTAAGTGACCAGCCCGGGCCAATAGATCCACCATGCATGAATAATGCTCCTTTTTGGGACTTACATTGAATTCAACTTGCATTCGATCAAACCATTCACGACCTTCTTGTACCAAGCCGGCATGCACGCAAGCAGACAATACACTGATAAATGTGATATCATCGGGGCAAATTCCTTGCTCAATCATTTTATGAAACACTCTAATGGCATGTTTCCCTTGACCGTTGAGCGCTAAGGCAGATATGAACGCGTTCCAAGTGGCATCATTCTTATGGGGCATTTTATCGAACACTTGAATGGCACCATCGAGGTGACCACACTTGCCATACATGTCTATTAAAGCTGTACCGACAAAGACATTGTCATAGAGGCCATTGTTGAAAGCATAAGTATCTAATTGTTTGCCTAGGTCTAGGGCTCCAACCGATGCGCAAGCAGACAAAACCCCAACAAGGGTTATTTTGTTAAGGCTCACATTGGATTCTGTCATGTTATGGAAAAGAGCAATGGCTTCGTTGGACATACCATTTTGTGCATACCTGGTAAAAATCTGATCAAATGAAGATTAAGTTTTGCTGTAAAACCAAAAAAGATTGTAAAATGCAGTAAGCAAGCATACATACCCTGTGATCATCGTATTCCAAATAAAGTTGTCTTTATTACGGACAGAATCAAAGACACGTCTGGATTCCTCCAGAACGCCGCACTTGGAATACATAGTGATTAAGGCAGAGCCGACAAATGATCCGATTTCCCAATTTTTTTGTGGCCTGTGAAGATAGGCCTCGATCCATTTCCCGGTTTGTAAATCACCGAGGTCACCACAAGCAGCCAAGACGCCAAGTAGAGTGACATCATTGGGGTCCCAGCCGTGAGAGAGCATCTGCTTGAAAAGGCGCATGGCCTGGTCAGGGAAACCCATTTTGACATAGGCGGAGATGATGGAGTTCCAGGAGACCAAATCCTTGACAGGAATTTGATCAAACACCTTACGTGCGGAGACGGGCTGACCGCACTTGGAGTACATGGTGATGAGGGAATGCAGGGTATGAGGGTGGGAGAGGAAACCATGCTTCGCAGCGAGGGAATGAGCGGATTGGGCGAAATGCAGATGATTAAGATTAGCGCAGGAGAGAAAAAGAAAGGGGAAGGTGTAAGAGTCAGGGGAGAGAGAGGAACGGAGGAGGAGGAGGAAGTAGCGGAGGGAGAGGGAGAGGAGAGGAGAAGACGCCGAGGTGGCGAGAGTGCGGATGAGGAGGTTGTAAGAATGAGTAGTACTAGTAGAAGTGAGAAGGGAATGAGCGTAGGAAAGAGAAGAAGAGGTGAGAGGCAGGGAGAGGAGATTGGAGAGGATCCTGGTGTTGTTGGAGCAATCAGAACTAGAACTAGAATTAGAGATGATGATTAGTCGGGCGTGGATCTGCCTGAGAGACGAGAGAGAGAGGAGGGATTTGCACTCGGAAAGAAGCCGGAGCACCACATTTGGATCTGCTGCTGAAGCGTAACCGTCGGATCTAAATTTAACCGTTCCTATGAATCCCATTTCATTTGATTTTGCTTCAGACTTGAGAGAGAGAGAGAGAGAGAGAGAGAGAGAGAGATGGCCCTGCACTGCCCTGTGACTCTGTGAGGGATCAGAATGTGATCATGTGATGTTGTTTACTTATTTTTCATTTTTACTTGCTTGGGGAAGTCTCCATTCTCCACTTCTCCGCTTCTCCACTTCTCCAGAGAAGGGAAGGGAGGGAAGGGAGGGAAGGGAGGTGATGGGAAGGGACGGGATGGGAAGGGACGGGGGGGGTCATTTATTTCTAATCTTTGTCATTAAATTTTGATGTAGAAAATGGATTTGTCGAGTAGTACTACCTAGTAAGTAGTAACTAGTCTAGTACGGTAAAATGAGAAAAGTTCCCCCACCTTCACCTCCGCTCCTCTCCCTCTCACTCTCAGTCTCAGCCTCACACAACAAAAACCCTAACCCCTCTTCACTCGTCCCCACATTTGATTTCCTCCATTTCATTTTCTTCTAGAAACTAGAGACTACATTTCCCTCCCGTCCCTTCCCGTCCCGTCCCTTCCCGTCCCTTCCCTTCCCTTGTGATCAGTTAGTTCATCGATCACCATGGATTTGTTCAAGATCGCCAGATTCAAGAAAGCACCCAAGACTCCCACTAAACAAAATGTCAATTCAAATCCAAATCCTAATGGAACTGAGAATGAGATTGAAACCCATAATACCATTACCACCCCAGCGATGCAATCCAACGACATTGAGGAGGAGGAGGAGGAGGAGCATGATGAAGACGAGGAGGAGGATGATTTCATCACCAACGAGGTGCAGAGGAGGCTCAAGGAGCTCAGTAAGAACAAATTCATGGTTGCCATCCCCGAGGTTGCAGGAGAGGCGGGAGAAGATGATCCTGAGGCGGAGGACGAGGAGGAAAGCAGCTCCGGCACTGCCAGAGATAAAGACTGGCTTGATTCTACCGACTTTGGATTCGGATTGGAGGGCTTGAATGCCTGGCTCTGCGGCTTTGATTCTCTCTATGACAAGTACTGTCAAAGAATGCTCTTCTTTGATCGAACCATTGCCCAACTCCTCCACCAAGATCAAGGTATCAAATACATCAAAATCCCTTTCCCTTTCACTTTCATTGCTTAATTCATTCAAATGGTTTCCTAACATCATTCATTAATTAAAATTAAATGATGTATAGGATCACTTAACATCCCCAGAAAGTCCCCAAGATCCTCCTCCTCAGCAAACAAGCTTGCATCCACCCTCCGCAACCTCTCCTTCAAGCGAAGAGACCAGTCCGAAGACACAAATCCACAACCCGACCAATTAGACTCACAACCCCACCCGTACCAAACCCTAGAAACTGCCTATGTGGCACAACTCTCCCTCAGCTGGGAGGCATTACACTGTCAATATGCCCACCTAAAGCTCAAGATTTCATCTCAGCCTGACAGCTGCATCTCCTATAGCCATGCAGCTCAAGCCTTCCAGCAGTTTCAGGTTCTCTTGCAACGCTTTATAGAGACCGAGCCGTTTGAACCCGGTTCACGTGTTGACATTTATACCCGTTCGCGCGCTCATCTCTCCAAGTTGCTACAAGTCCCAAATTTTCAAGGTAAATTTTGCTATAAATTCAGCAGGTCGCAAATTTGTAATTCATGGTTTCAAAATCTGAGCCAAACACATAGCATTTGGTTCTAGTGGAAAGCTGGTCAAATTGTTTACATCCCTACATATTTTGAGTTAGACGGGTCTCAACAAGTATATATTTCCAATATTATGTATGTAAAGAAGCATGCATGCAGTAAACATAGATACCTGACAGACCTTTGTTACCTCTAGTTGCCTTTTCTAACTCCTTCCTATACAGAGAAAAACATTGTTGAGTTATAATGTTATCTATAATTACCAAATTAATGAGAATTAAAATGGGTTCTTATTCTTGATGTCTATTTGTGATGCAATAAATTTTGTAATGTGGTTTATGATCGGAGTGCAGGTCTGGATCGGGAAGATCGAGCAAGAGATGAGAGTGAACCGGCTGTTGTTGCAACCGATCTTGTCAAAGTACTGGAGGAGTCCATTTTGACCTTTCGGCTCTTCCTAAAGAAGGATAAGACAAAATCAGGTGCGATTTTGGGGGCCCATAGCACTGCTGGGAGCTCTCTTCACCAGGTTCAAGCCTCTCTGGACAAGGTGTAGCTTTTCTCTCTTTTATATCATTGCTGGCATTAATTGTGTCCAATTTCCTTTTCGCCTTGTTGTTTAGCCAGTAACATATACTAAAACAAACAAACAATATTTACTTGAAATGATGTTGCATGAGGGTACTGAAACCAGCCGGCCCTTTGTCAGTATGAGGTGATTTTGAACTGCTGTTAATTAAATAAAATACTAAAAAAGAGAAGGGGGACTAACTGATGGTTTGAATTATGATGATACTGTACATTGGCAGAAGGAGATGAGGGTGAAGGAGTTGTTTAAGAAAAAGAAGGGGTGGAAAAGCAAAACATGGCCAGGTTCGTCAGAGGAGGTGGAGCTGGTATTTGCGTTAATCGACATAAAAGTTGTTGCTAGGGTTTTGCGCATGCCTCAGCTTAGCAAGGAGCAGCTGCTCTGGTGCGAGGAAAAAATGAGTAAAATTGATTTATCCAGGGATAGCAGCAAGCTGAGAAGAGATGTTTCTCCCATTCTCTTCCCTTGTTGAATTAGTGAGACACAGACACTGTTGTATTTTGTATTTTGATCCCTTTGGAAAGTGAAATAGCTTGTAAAAGCCCTCTTGCAACCCTCCTAATGGCTTCTGTCTGCATTTTTTTTTTTTTTGTCCTGCAAAATTGCTTTGGCATTATATATGTGTAGCAGGACTTATTAACTGGTAAGGGAAAAAGAAATGCACCAAATCCTTCTTCTGTATGTAATTAATTGATTTCAGAGTAGTTAAGAAGAGGGGATGAATTTGCATGCCATGAGATTCCCTCCCTTTTTTGTTATTTTAGAAAAGAAAAAGGATGAAGAAATGATCAGAATAAAAAGGGGTTTAGGATGTTGATTAAGTTGGTTATTTAATGTGTAGAGTGAGAAGTGAATTGCTAAAGTT
Source organism: Carex parvula (assembly GCA_025461045.1). Lineage (NCBI taxonomy): Eukaryota > Viridiplantae > Streptophyta > Magnoliopsida > Poales > Cyperaceae > Carex > Carex parvula. The sequence goes on along the minus strand of JAJGRW010000660.1, from coordinate 299,623 downwards.
GAATGAATGCCATATATTGTCAGGTCAGGTCAGGTCAGGTAAAGAATTGAAGATCAGGTCGGAGTGGGTCCCAACTACTGACAAGCTTTATTTTGATCCTGTCTGAGTTGAGTTCTGAGCTGACACTAAATTAATCAAAAGAGAAGACTGAGAAACTAACAAACATATGATATCCCGTGCTTGTATTTATTGTTACAAGTCCCTTAAATTTATGCGCGGTGCAGTAATTAATTAATTAATTGGTTCAATGCTTTCCATTGGAAAAACATTAATTGCTTTTCTAATATCAATACATACTCCCAACAATGGCCTCGTAAAATATAAGATAATAGAAGCATATTTTTTTATTGGAGAACTTTGTGCCCCGATTTCATGAAATGGACGATTACTGGATTGAGTTTGAGTTGAGACATTTCATGTTTATTAGGCCTCTCTTCTCTGCCCAACATATATAGATATAGATATAGATATAGATATAGAGAGGATTTATTAAGCGATTTCTTAGATATTCTATTTTCTTTTCTGGGGGTCTGGGTCTGTGTGAGGAGAATGAAATGAAATCAATATTAATATATAAAAGCAAAAGGGGTAAACTGGTAAAAGAGAAAGGATTAAATAATTAATTGTTACACCATTTCATAATCCAAGGACAGATCTAAACCTGCGCCAGCACCTCCGTACGATAAGTTGTCAATTTTGTCATTCACTTGATAAATTCTAATATATATATATATATATATATATATAGGGCTGGCTACCATGCTTATATAAGCATATGCTCACATATGCTTATAACTCATTTTTGCGTTTCCATGTTCAAATGGTCGATCCGACCGTTCATCTTGTTCTCCATATTAATATGTGCTTGGAGACTAAATTTTACATTTTTCTGAATTTTTTTACTATTTATTAAGCCACTTTGAAAATTGCTGATCTGGATGAACAGTAAAAACAGTGTTTTCAAAATTCTGAACCATATGATCAGCAATTTTCAAAGTGGCTTAATAAATAGTAAAAAAATTCAGAAAAATGTAAAATTTGGTCTCCAAGCACATATTAATATGGAGAACAAGATGAACGGTCGGATCGACTATTTGAACATTGGAAATGCAAAAATGCTTATTTAAGCATATGTGGGCATATGCTTATATAAGCATAATAGCCAAGCACTATATATATATATATATATAGTGTCTTGTCTGCCATACGAATGTACTTTTATTATATGAAATTAAACATCCATATTATGAGAATCATATGGTATGTACTTTTATTATATGAATGAACAATGACATGCATTAATTAGTTTTTGGTGGTATATGAATAAACTGTACATGCATTAATTAGTTTTCGGTGGCATATGAATATATACACACACACACACATAATAGAATAGGCAAATAGGCATCAATTAGGTTTAGACTCTCTATGACTATTTATAGTGAAACGGGTTTAGAGATTCCTTTTCCCAAGTAGCAAGTAACTTGACTGTAAAGAGATTTATTACTATTACTATTACTATTCTAATCTAATCTTCTGCTGTGAAAAGTAGAAGGGAGATTTATTACAAATAAAATAAGAGAGTAGAGTACGGAGGGAGGGAGTAATGATGAGAACATTGAGAAAAAGAAAGGAGATGGAGATAGATAGATAGATAGATAGATAAGATTCTTCTTGCTTTCTTTGTTTGAATAATTGAATGGAAGAGATTAGAGAATTTTGCTTCCCAGTTCCCTCCCTTGTCCCTTCTTTTATATTATTTCTATATTTATAAAAAGGTCCGCATTTTTTTTAGCAATAAGTTTATCATCAACAATTTTGCTTGTTTAATATATTCTTGGGAAACTAAGAATCATATATAGACTATAGTTGCTTTTAATTTGTCTTATGCGCTCAGGTTGTAAGCCGTAAAGCAAATGAAATGAAATTATTTTCCATACCTAACCTAAAGTGTAAACACTAAAGTTTGTTTACTTTGATTGATAAAAGATACGAGATACGAGTGAGTAAGACTTTCATGTTATGGATAGCATAAAGCCTTCCGTGTTATTGCCTCAAAATTTATCTTATAAACTTCAAACTTCGATTTAAAAGTTCAATAAATTGGTTATATAATGAGCTTGTAGAATACTAATTTTTATTTTTATTTTGAAAAAAAATACTATTTTTTATGATTTATGAAAGATATCAAAAAATAGTTTAAAAATAAAAGAAAGTTGTCAATATTTTAGGTCATTTTTTGCCATACGGAAGGCCTTACACTATCCATAGTAGTGTTGTAAATAACGGTATGCGCTCGTTGGACGGAATGGATACCGCTAAATGATTAATCGGTATGCGGTCAATTAATCGTTTTCATTAAAATTATGTGTATATATTCATAATTTATTAAAAATAATTTATTTAACTCATCAAACTTATCAAATAAATTAATTAACTTAATTTTATCATTATAACATGACACTACGCTTATTTATTCTTAACACACATACACATTTACAATTGTAAGTAACACATTATTTAATGCAAAAATAAATTTGAAAGTTAAGCTTTTCAAATACTAATAATATATTATTTGAAAGAAATGAAACATTTCAACATAAAATCACTAAATTTAGTTTATGATAACAACTTAATTTCATATATGAACATGGTCGAACTAATTGAAAAAATTACATTAGTAAGTAAGAAAAACATATGCTATATAATAATAGAAGAATTAATCAATTTCCAAATAGTAAGAAGAAAAATATATATAAAATATATTGGATGTATATCCAAGTACAAATAAAACTACAATACAGTATCACAGAAAAAAAATAATGTGAAAATAAATATTTACTGGAATAAACGGGAATAATCGGTAGATTAATCAGAAAAATCCGTTAATAGACCTCCGATTAGTGTATTCATAATGGGTTTAGCCGCCGTTAATAATTAAACGGGCATTTAATCGGCCGTTAAGACTGTTTTTTACAACACTAATTCATAGCACCTAAGCCTTACTCAAAAGATTATTCCAAAAAATTTGAAGTCCTTAGGCCAAGTGTATAGATAGAATAAAGTACAGGTGGAGGGGTCAAATGGCAATTGTGAAGGACATGGAAGGCATCTATCTAATCTATCTAATTTATCAACTAATAGTATCAGTTAATTGTTTCAAATGCATGCAGCAGCATCTTCTTTTTCTTCTCTTTTCTTTTCTTTTCTTTTTCTTTTTTATTGGAGGGCCAACCAACTAAAATATGACTTTTTTTCCTCTCTTTTGGAAATTCCCATGCTAATGTCTAATGTCTGCTGGTTGCTGCTTCCCTTTCATTTTCACTTGCTATACTTTATATACCACTTTCCACTTTTCATTTCAATAAATATCAATCGATCTAGGTTTCCCCGAAATTTTTATTAATATCCAACATTAATAATTAATTTCACAACATGTACCTTCTTCGCTCGGAATTCCAAAAGTAATCAAATCGGAAATTTTGTTTCCGGTTTCAAGCTCTCTTTCCGCAAAAAAATATCCCGGTCACAGACTCTCTAAAACCGGAGAATAAATTTCCGATTTTAGAAACCGGAGATTAAATTTCCAGTTTCATCAATAGAAATCGGGAACAAAATTTGCGGTCTCGGAGTTCTGCCTATGTAACGAAAGGCGCACCCTCTCTCTCCCTCACAGCGCACCCTTTCTCTCCCTCACATCTCTCTTTCTCTGATCTCTCTTTGTCTCTTCTCGTCTTCTATCTGACTGTTCGATTAATCAGAACATCAATGCAGGTATTTTTAGTTTTTTTTACTATTTAATTTGATATTTAAAAGTTTAGAATATTATCCGAATAATTTAGAAATTTCAAAAATATTTAGAATATTGTCTGAATAATTTCAAATTTCAAAAGGTTTAGAATATTGTCCCAATAATTTAGAAATTCCAAAATGTTTTAGAATAATCTCAAATAATTTAGAAAATTCCAAAATATTTAGAATATTGTCCGAATAATTTAGGAAATTCTAAAATGGTTTAGAATATTTTAGAAAATTCCAATGGTTCCGAATAATTTTGAACATTCCAAATGGTTAGATATTTTAGAAAATTCCAAATTGGTTTAGAATAATTTAGAAAATTTCAAAATGGTTTAGAAAAAAAAAATTAGTCTAAAAATTTCAAACAATTTGGAACAAAATTAATAAAAAAAAAGTTGGCTCGCTTACTGAGGGTGCGCGCCAAAAAAAATAATAAAAAAATCAATTTTGGTGCGCCTCCCCAGTCCGCACACCAGCTTAATTTGGTGCGCGAAAATGGGTCTGCGTGGGTGGTATGAATGGAAAAAAAAGTGATGGATGGTATAATTAATATTGATTTTCTGGGTGCTAACTAAAAAAATTTCGGTATATTCACTTAATAAAAAAAATATGAAAAAAGAAAATATAAGACCTTGATCATAATAAATAAGAAGAGAACACAAGTCAGATGTTGATGATGTAAGAATAGGTAAAAAAAAAATCAAAAGTTGTAGTATAGTTTGACTATATATATCGTACGTCGTGACAAGATAGAAACATAAAAAATGCATATGTTCTTGTTTTTTTGTGGGGAAAAGGCGTGAGTAGAGTAGAGTAGGCATCTTCTTTTTGATATGGAAGAAAGGCAT
>JAJGRW010000660.1:166181-288228 GCA_025461045.1 Carex parvula | reverse complement strand
AAAAGTAAAAATATATGTTAAAGATAGACAAGTACAAAACTCAGTCAAAAGGCTCATCCTAAGAACTGAGGCATGCCATCCTTACTAATATTAACACTTTGTTTAAAAAAAAATAAATAAATAACAAAAGAAAAGAAGTGCATACAAGTGAATGTAAATGGAGTTGCCATGTGCCAACATCCACCCTTGATCCTGATGCCAAAAGTGTGGTACCATGACGGTACGATGCCTGATTGTTCATAGTTAAGGATTCTCCTGATTCATCAGCTACGTAAAAGAACAAATGCATGGGGCTCTCTTCAACATTACTTGACCTGACAAATAGGTAATAAGGGATATCATATGCATAAGATCCTCCTGATATCTCGATGGTCTGTCTGAAACTCCAAAATATGCTCAGTATTTCTCAGACTAGGGTCCAGCACGGGACCACCAACTAGTGCTTGCACAAACACTAACTAATTCAAGCTTGCAATGGCAAAATTATCTTTACTTTTTCCATAGTAAATAAAAAATTTAACCAACCAGTTTCTTAGTTGACTTATTTTTAACTCCAAAGGCAATTAATTTACACTTCACTGTCAACATCAATTCTGACTGTCCAGTCTCCACCGAACCCGCTATCTTCTCCCATCTGTTTCAAGAAGTTGGTTTCGATATGAAAGCCGTTATCTCTCAACACCTGGCGGCCATAATCTCGTCCATTGTGCTCCACCCAGCCATACATGCTGAGCTCGTCAGATTCCTGACATACATGACGGAGGTAGTATTGGCCATTTTTTATTCCTAGCCACATCATGCCGAAAATTAGCGACTGTGATGTCCTGAAAAAAATTGGTAAAGAAAAGACAATTTATATATATCCACTATCAATTTTAAATGTCAGAACTCATCTTTGCAAAAGGAGATATACCATGTGGCAGCAAAAGGAAAATCAAGATTACCCCTGGAAAGCATGTGAAAACCATCTCACTTGGCCCTTCCTTTCCCATTAACTTTGAAAGATACCTAAAATGCCACTCCTTCCACAATTTGGTCACTTTTATAGGGAACTTAGCAGAAGAGGGGCAAAAGAGATATTTATTTTTTCTTGTTTGATGGCAGTGACACAGATGATATATCTCATTTTGCATAACTGTACAAAGATTTTATTCCAAAATATAATAATAACCAGTACATAATTCCTTCTGTGTTTCCTACATTCCTTTTCTGTTCATGGTTTAGAACTACAGTATATGGCAGTTCTGGTAAAACATAACATAGATAAGCACCTGGCACGTATTCCGAGGTAAACATGAGGCCGGTAAGTCCCCCAGTACAGACTTTCCTTGTGATACCCTCCAAACTGCACAACTATCATTTTTTTTTCAAAACATATATATGAATTAGGTTTTACACGACAGCTAGATGTCAAAGTCAAAAGTCAAAACCTAACCTGGGGAAGATCCATCAATTTGGGCATGGGCAATGGCGTGACACTTCTCTTAACCAGCTGCTCTTCTTTTCTCTTCCCCAATCCCCAGTTGTAATACACCAAGGATCCGATCAACAGAAGAGAGAGAAAGGTCCAGCGAATGGGGCCGCCTAGGCGACGCTGGTGGTGGGGCCCACGAACGCCTTGACGCCTCGACTTCTCTTTCGTGGAATCGGCGGTGGTGCTCGCCGGCGAAGGTCTTGGTCGGGTGCGGTGTGTCGCCGTCCGGTTGTCTCCGATCATCTCTTCTCTCTAGTCTTAGTCTTAGTCCAGTGTGTTTGACTTTTTTTTTTGAGGACCGAGGTGGGGCGTGTGTTGACTATTCACTGTGTCTACAGTAACCCAATTTTTTAGTTTGGATCAGGACCGTACGATCTGCTCAAGCACGAATATTAAAGGGAACTGTGCATTCGACCACGGCCGGATTGGGCCGAACTTATGATCGCACGGTCCGGATCCAAACCCAAAAATTGAATTACTTTAGGGAATCCGGACCTGTGAGTACTGAGTTGGGACCTTCAGTCATTTGTTAATGGGGGAGTTTTATGAATATCCCTAACAAACCAGTAAATTACGCATTTCATTCTCTAATTTTCATAATATCAATTTGAAAAACTTTCGAAATTAATCTAATTTATTGACTTTTTTTATTAAAATTCATTTTAAAATTATAAAGTACTCACTTGATGATACATTAATGAAAAAATAATTTATGTAACATGTTTAAGAGAAATATTTTGTCTTCTGATTAAAACAATATAATTCGATAGTATAAGCAAAAACGAGAAATTTGTAATTAACTAAACTATTTCAGTATAATTTTAACAGGATTTATAAAATACGCAATTAAATAAACAAAATTTGATCAGAAAAAAAAATTGACGAATTGGAAAAAAAAAATGTTCTAATGTTTTTTAAAGTTTGTTTAGTAAAATAATTTGCATCAACAGAGTAAAAATACAATGATTTGTGAAGGATAAGTTGAAAATTGACTCCCAAATTATTGCATTATTTTGTTTATTGTTTGCAGATGACAAAGTACATGTGATTGCTTTTGATTAGGTACGTACAGACTGTAACAAGAGATACGTAGATTTATAAATATCCTACTTTTCACAAAATTAATTAAGAGCCTTGAATTTTCATGGTTTATTTCAAAAATTCAAAGATGAGTCCAGGTCCAGGTCCAGGTCCAGGTCCAGTTCCAGTCTATTATTTTAAAATTGCTTCTCACGGGTCAATTGCTTCGTATAAAATCACCCCAATTCCTCCATTTCGAAATTCGAATGCTAATTCAGTTTATGATCGATGCATGGGAGGTAATTGTAATTGTAATTGCAATTGGAAGATCATATCAGACCTCAACTTGTGCTCGCACTAATTATTCACTTCTGCCAGCTCTGCGCTTCATATGATACGTAATTAATCTCACCATTCTCTTTATTTCTCCTTTTTCTTAATTTTGCATCACTGTATTAACCAATGGAATTAATTAATTAATTAATAGTTGTTTTATGAGTAATTTTAAGAGAAGGGAAGATGGATGGCCTCTCAGAAGGATAAGGATGATTACAAAGGTACTATGTAATATTACATAAATAGGATTAAAATGTCTGAACCATACCACCACATACTTATATTTGTTTTTTTCGTCTGTATAAAACAATATACAGAGGCTTATTTATATAATCTCATTTTTTTCATATCATTACGACATTCTTTGTTAAAAACATACTGATGCTAACTGCAAATAAACATATCAGTACGACATTCTTTGTTAAAAGGTTATACAATATAATATTTGAAAAGTAAAAGTCTAAAACACCCTAGAGCAACACCAAACTAACATCACTATTCACCTCTACTCAAACTTGAAAAATTACAATTTCACCACTTAAAATGATAGCCATAACATAAATCTATATTCGACTTGGTAAACTGTTAATACCATTAATGAGATCATTATCTCTGTCCGATGAGTAATCCATTCCAAATGAGCTCGTGTGAATAAAAAAGTAAAGAATAAATTCTAATGTCGCTTTCTTCAAAGTTATAGGAGTGGGTGAGGCTTTTCGCCATCCTTCTAAAAAAGAAACCATGCTGCAAATTTTGAAAATAAAAGAGGAAAACAAGACAAATATCAAGTACCTTTTAAAGTAGCATTGATTTTTCTTTGTATAATATCCCTCTTGATCTGTAATTTTTGGATGAAATGTCAAAAATTCTATAATAATACATGACTTCATGTCCACATCACCATCTATCACTGACAATTGGGTAATAGGCCAAAGAAAGGGATTTTTAGGCCATTTGTACAAATAAAAGAAGAATTCCCTAACATCCCTCCAGGATTCAAAGCTCAATAACAATTGAGGCATCTAGGCGAAACCTATGATAGTCAAGCAGTCACACTCCCTCCTAAAATCAAGAGAAGCTGACTATATAGCCACTATTGTCTGAGTCACGCCTGAGCCCAAGGCTCTATCCACCACCTTAGCCACGTCGTAGCTCGATGCTCCAGGCATCACCTGATCAACCACGCCGCAGACCAAGCCTATTGTGGATGAAGGAGATGATCCAGAACAACAATAGAGCTCCAACGGAGTGAGAATGAGATTTGTGGATGGAGAAAGTGATACAAAACAACACTTGCGATCCAATAGAGTACGACGAAGATTCGTTGATGAAGAAAGTGATCCAGAATAGCACTAGAGTTCCAATAAAGTGAGTAGGAGATTCGTGGATGGAGGACGTGATTCAGATACTAAACTAGAGGTCCTACAGAGTATGAAGAAGATTTGTGGATGGAGGAGGTGATCCAAAATAACACTAGGGATCCAACAGAGTGAGACGATGATTCATGGATGAGGAGGTTATCCAGAACAACAATAGATTTGTGGATGAAGGAGGTGATCTAAAACAACAACTACCGATCCAACAGAGTACGAAAAAGATTTGTTGATCATCGAAGTGATCTAACAGAGTAAGTAAGAGATTTATGGATGAAGGAGGTGATCCATAACAACTATAAAGATCCAACGGAGTGAGAAGGAGATTTGTGGATGGAGGAGGTGATCCATAACAACACTAGAGATCCAACGGAGTGAGAAGAATTTTCATGGATGTATGACGTGATTGAAAACAACACTAAAATTTAAGTCTAATGGAGTGAGATGAAGATTCATCGGCGGAGGAGGCTATCCAGAACAACAATAGAGCTCCAATGGAGTTAGAAAGAGATTCGTGGATAAAGGAGATGATCCAAAACAATAATGGAGCTCCAACGGAGTGAGAAGGAGATTTGTGGATGGATGAGGTGATCCAAAACAACACTAGCGATCCAACAGAGTACGAAGAAGATTCATTGATCACAGAAGTGGTCCGAAACAGCACTAGAGTTCCAACAGAGTAAATAGGAGATTTGTGGATGAAAGAGGTGATCTCGAACAACAATAGAGCTCCAACCACTAGTGGAGAATGTACAAATAGTATCGCCCCATCATGATCGGTTCTGGAAAAAGAATGATACTTATAGCTTTCAGAATCGGGCATTTTAAATAGCCGACCTTGAAAGATGTATTAGGAACGGTCTTTTATAAAGAGTCGTTTATTAACGACCGTTCTTGATGTGCACCTTTCAGGATCGGCCGTCCCTAATTGTCCGATCTTGATGTGTCCATATCAGTATCAGCATATCAGGATCGGCTGAATCTTTGTAACCGATACTTATAACGTTATATCAAGATCAGTTATTTATTTATCCGATCCTAATACCTCAGCAACCCTTCATCTTCTCCCAGTTAGTAAATTTTTTAATTCTGCGCACCATTTCAGCCAAGTCTTGCTCCTCAATTTCAAATTATCTCAACATTTTGGCCTCTCTCTCAAATTTTCAGTCCTGCACCATTGGCGCCGCTAGGGTTCCCTCTCTTTGCCTCTCTTCTCTCCACTCACCTCCATCCCGTGTCGCACAGCACCAGGCACAACACCTCCATCCCGCATCACACAGCACCAGGCACTGCTAGGGTGTTGAGCATGATGTCCCTGTAACTCCAAATGAGGTTTGTGTTTTTTTTTTCTTTTAATTTTGTTTTTGACGTCTTTACATTAATTTGTAATTTGTTTATGTACAAATAATAGAAATGGGTCTGATAACAAAAAACGAGTATGACGAGGTGAGCCAGAAGGCTATGAACTTGTTTGCATTTAGTCAGGAGAAGTACAATACCTTTTTTTCTTGCCTTAATTTTGAAAATTAAGTTTTATTTTTTTCTTGTTTTTCTCATAAAAATAAAACTCATAAAATATTCTTCCAATATACAGGAAGTGGCGTTGGAGCATGGATTACAAAATATGAATTCGAGAAAGCAAATGATGGGACTATAATGTTGATTGATGAGGTATGCGTTGATTTTTATTCTGCGTGATTTGTGCTTAAGAGTCCTATGTGTTGTGTGATAGTTTTGTTTTTACTTTATTTATTTTTTCTAATCAGGTAAATACGCCTGATTCGAGCCGATATTGGATTGGAAACTCATATGAAGAAAGATTTAAATCTGGCCTTGAACCTGAAAATGTTGATAAGGTAATTCCAGTCTGATAAACTTACATATTACTTATTTGTTGTTTTTAATTTTTATCACAGGAGTTTCTAAGGCTATGGTTTAAGAACAATTGCAACTCATATGAAGATAAAGTACGGCTTTTTCTCTCTCTCAGAAATAGAGAATATATCTGCTTTTCTTTGCTTCTGATAATTTTTTTATTATACCTGTTAATTATATTTCAGGTTTTGCCAGATGCACCGGTTGAACTTGTGTGTGAACTTGCATGGTGGTAATTAAATCACTTTTGTTATGTTTTGATAGTAAAGGAAAATGATGTCAACTTTATATTCTCTTTAGCTAGTTTAAAATAATAATAAAAATCTCTAAGCGAAAATCAATTACAAAACCAACTAATCAATCAAAAAATATATGAACAAGTTGGAGAATAGGTTGTACCTGGTACAGATCATTGACTTCCTGTACAACATACTAGTGATTTATAAATGAAGTACCATATCTTTTCTATTGCCTTTAGGTATATTTTTCTTTTTCGAGACAATCACAAGTTCCAAGTTTGAACTTCCTGGAGGTATGTAAGAGTGATTTTCAATTCTATTTTTCTGGATAAATACACAAAATTTTTTTGTCAATTATTTTGTAATTTCAGGGGCCTATTCATGAAAGGATATCAAGGAAAGTCAAGGAGGCCATTTTGCACCTATGATTTGTGTTGCCTGGCAAAATTTTTATTTGAAAACATCATGATTTGTGGTAAGAAGCATAAAGTTTGATGTTTTTATTAAAATAGATAAAAGACAGCCCTTTGTGCTGGTGCCTATTCTACTGTAATTTTAAGTATGTGTTGATTTATATTTCAAATTGTTCCATTTCATATTTCGTATATTGTTGCTTGTTTTATATATTGTTGCTTGTTTGTATATTGTTGCTTGTTTCATATAGGCCAGCAAAGATATATGGCCGTTCTTGATTGTCTGAATCAGTAACGGCTAAAAGTAAACGACCGTTCTTAATTGTCTGAATTAGTAATCGCTAAATACTAACGACCGTTCTTGATATAGAATCAGGATCGGCTATATGTATGTTCCTGATTAGTGGTACTATCAGTAACGCCTGGGTTAGTATCGCGCGTAGGTCCATTACTGATGTATATTTTTGACCGTTCCTGATGTCTGGTTCTCCACTAGTGAACGAAGTGAGAATGAGATTTGTGGGTGGAGGAGATGATAAAAAATAACACTAGCTAGTGGTCCAATAGAGTACAAAGAAGATTCGTTGATCGTGGAAGTGATTTTGAATAGCACTAGAGTTACAACCAGAGGCGAATCTACATGTATTGAATGGGGGTCAATTGACCCCCATTCATTTTAATTTTTTTTTTATTTATACCTTATTTTAATATAATTTAAAGTAAAATATTATGGATAGTGTGAAATTGACCCCCACTCGTAGCAGGAAAATTTTATATGCTTGACTCCCATTCACGTTTGACCCCCATAGTCTGAAAGTCTGGCTCCGCCCCTGGTTACAACATAGTAAGCAGGAGATTTGTGGATGAAAGAGGTGATTCAGAACAACAATAGAACTTCAACGGAGTGAGAAAGAGATTCGTAAATGGAGGAGGTGATTCAAAACAATACTAGCGATCTAACAGAGTACGAAGTAGATTTGTTGAAGAATGAAGTGATTCATGATGAGTGTTTTTGTCAGACTAAATTGTTACGTTTTTCAAATATGTGAAGATGAACAAAATTTGAAATCACCTTCGGTGACAAGTACCGGACACAAAATTAAATCTATAATATTATGCTAAGGCGTGGTAGGCGTGATCTTAGCCTGAATAAGTCTATATATGTACCTCTGAATAAGTAGTAAAATCATCAAACCATATCATCACCACCATATATTAATACCTAAATTAGAAAAAAAAATAATAAAGGAGGTCCTTTCCCTTGTAAATATTTAAATAACAAAGATCTTAAAAGCTTCTTCAATATATAAGTAATTTTCCAAGAGAAATTTTACCGATTCTTATTCTATTAATTTATGCATGGCAGCTATAGAGACAATTAATGCAATTGAATATTTGCAATTATATTCTCCAATTTGCTCATTCTTCGTGCTTAGTGTGCCGACATTTTTATTAATATCCAAAGTTAATTAAAAATTAATATTTATGTTCAGAATTTCTGACTTTCGCCAAAAATGTCCAAGCCGGTCATAAAATGGCCGGCTTACTCTTTTTTTTTTTTTAGAGACACTATGAAGAGCAAGATAATGAAATCTAACACTGAAAATTTAAATTTTTTTGTTTAAATTATTTGTTAGATTACTTCTTTTGATATATAATTAGCATATTTATACTAAAATATGCTAAATTACTTGAAATTATATTGAATTACACTATATTAATTTAAATTACACTAAATTACATTACATTACGCTAAAATACGGTAAATTACGCTAAATTACATATGAATAGGGACGATATCTTCACTGAAAAGGCGAAAAACAATGACAAAACTTCAAACGGTCATAAACGGCGCTCGAGTGTCCGATTTCAGCAAATAACCACTTTACAGAAAGCTTGCGAAATACGCATGCGTCCATGATGACTATGTCATTTTCCAAAATTCAGAATTGCCAAAAAATAAAGGAAAGAGCCTCAAAACTTGAGTTGAAGTCTCCGCTTAAGATTTTTATTCTATTATTCAATCCAAGTAGCTCAGTAAATTAGTTACATAATGAACTTTTAGAATACCAATTTTTACTATTTTCTGAATTTTTTTACTATTTTTTATGATTCATGAAAGATGGCACAAAATCGGTCTACTTTAGCGTAATTTACCGTATTTCAGCATAATTAGCGAAGTTATTGTAATTTAGCGTAATTTAACGTAATTTAGTGTAATTTAACATAATTTATTGTAATATAGTGTAATTCAATATAATTTCAAGTAATCTAGTGTATTTTAGTATAAATATGCTAATTATATATCAAAAGAAGTAATCTAAAAAATATATTTACGGCGTGGAAATACCGTAAATACAATTAATATATTTACCGCATGGAAATGAATTTTTTTAACTGCGATGTGTACGTATGATACAGCTCGAGGTGAACAATTCAATTAATATTAAAAGTTGTGGTGCACTAGCTATACACGTTACCCATTTGAATTTTGATATAGCATGTAGAATACCGAAATTTTTATCAATAGAAAATAAATAAATAAATATATCAGTAAAGGGTATTAGTTTGACGGAATTTTGAAATATAGGTAAACAGAGATGCTTAATCCCGTCTCACGGGATGTGAAATTTTAATCCGTCCAGATTAGCTAATTTGCTAACCTAGCTGCGCCCCGTTAATCATTAATCAAAAGTTCGAAACGTTATAGATTGTTCTGTCCGACTGCCAAAAAAAAATAAAGAAAGTCTTGAAACGTTATGGATTGTCCCGTCCGACGCTAAAAAAACTATTGAGCAACTTTGGCTCGGGACATTATCGTATAATGAGAGAAAGCGAAAAGTATATTATCAATGCATTCAATGCTCAATAGTTTATCCCGTCCAGTATAAACTATCAATGCTCAAAAGTATATTATCAATGCATTCAACTTTAACCAAAGTTGCTGACTTCGTGGATTTTTCCCAATAGCTCGGGACGTTATCGCTGGCTTGGGACGGGATAGACTATACCGTTCTGAATTTTGGAAAAAAGAAATTCACTAGCCTCAGACGGACTAGTTTTTACCGTTCTATATTTATTTTTTCCATTGCTTAATTGTCCCGTCCGCCAGAGACGGAATAAACCAATCCGTTCTACTTACATTTCGAAATTCCGTCAAAATAATACCCTTTACCGATATTCTTTTATTTATTTTCGATTGATAAAAAATTCAGTGTAGAATATGTTATGTAAAGAGTCTCGAAGTGCCGTAATATATGGTGTATCGATTCATTGGTGGTATGATGAAAGAAAGAAAAAGAATGTCCTTGCAAGCGCGCAGCACGTAGCTCAATCAGTAGTAGTACGGTGGTGGCAATGATACAAACACAACTTGTTCTTCTCCTCCTTCAGTTCAAAAGCATCGATCGAATCTGTAGAGAAGGACATAATCGCTCTGCCGGGGTGCCAAGAGAGATGCGGTGGAATTCTCATCCCTTACCCTTTCGGCATTGGCCGAAATTGCTCCCTGTCAGAAGAATTAATTCAATGTCACTTGCAAAGCATTTAATAACGGCACATCTATTCCTTACAGTTACCTCCATGAAGTTGAGATTCTGAATATAGATCACACCTTGGGCCAGGGACGTATCATCAGCCCTATATCTTCTCGTTGCTACAACACCACCACAAAGCAAGAGGATTACTTGAATTGGGGAATGCAATTTGGTGATATACCATTCTGGATCAACACGTACGGAGAAGAACAAATTTATAGTCACTGGCTGTAATACACTTGCCTATATCTGCCTTAATACTGATTTCTCAGATCTAAACAAAGAGTGGTACTGTAACTCTTCTAGTATTGATTACTCAGTAGGGTGCCTTTCTTCGATCGTGTGATAGCCGAGAAACCCTGATTGAGCATGCATGGATCCTCGATCATCCTGCTCTGGAATTGGTTGCTGCCAGACAACAATCCCTAAAGGAACATCTTCCTTTCTATTCTCGTTTGATGAGATCTAGAGGATCAACAGGTCTGAGGTGTATAACTTCAATCGTTGCAGCTTTGCTATGCTGGTGGATCGAGGAGGCTAAGTTCAATTTTTCCACGGCTTATGTCACCAATGATGAGCTACTTAACAATCCTACTCTGCCGATGGTGATCAACTGGGCCATAGGAAATGGAAACACAACATGCGAACACGCACAGACCGACAAATCTTCCTATGCATGCATTAGCAGTAACAGTATTTGCATGACAATCAGTGGTCGTGGTTATCTCTGCAGCTGCTCCAATGGTTATGAAGGCAATCCTTACTTGGATGGAGGTTGCCAAGGTCTAATTTTCTCTAGTGTTAATATTCTTGCTTTGTTTTCTTTTTATATATGTGGGCCCCTTTGATATTAATTGTCGCATATTAATTAATTCATGCATGCAGACATCGACGAATGCCACACCCAAAATGGATGCTCCAAGCTAGGAGGAAAGTGTCACAATATTCCAGGAACTTATTCGTGCTCTTGTTCTTTCGGCTTGCGCATTAAGCATGGAGAAATATGCCAACTCAATGTGGAACTAGTTATAGGTACGTACATATATACCTTATTAATTAACTTTTCAGGACAAATAACTTCTAAGTTCTCAATTTTTTTTATAAGAGGTTGGAAGTCAAACCATTCAATTGTCTAATAATAATTATTAAGATTTTTAAGTATTCAATATATTAGTTACAAGTATACAAATAGACAGCAAAAAATATTACTTTTTCAGGACAAATATGTACTATATATTGGGGTGTAGTGCAACAACTTATTCTTGTTGTTTGAACACCGGAAATGACCGAAATGCCCCCGGCAGCAGCTGTCCAGAATGCTGCCGGCAGCAATTTAGCCGGACTCTATATATATATATATATATATATATATATATATATATAATACCGTATCGTATCCTTCGTTTTTGAAAATATGAATTAACATATATACATATTATTTGACATCTTAATTAAAATTAACATATTCATATGCTAATTGATATGTTAATTCTATAAACTTTAATTTGAATTAACATGTGTATCTTCTTAATTAAAAATATTTTATATTCCTGTCCATCTAATCATGATCATGTTATATATATTTACAAGATTTAGTATTTAATTAATTGTATACTTTGGTTTATGACATGATTTTAACATATTGTTTTAGATGACATGTATACTTTGGTTTATGACATGTATTTAATTAATTGTATTTTATTACATGTATTTAATTAATTGTATACTTTGGTTTAATTGTTTTAGATGACATGTATACTTTGGTTTATGACATGATTTTAACATATTGTGATATATACTATATAGTAGTTCACTTAAAAAATAAAGAAAGTATTTAATTATCAATATGAGTAATTACATAAATGCATGATGTAAAATTACAAATGATAACTAGCTAGTTCAGTAACTTCAATATTTTCAATTTAGTTTTTAAAATGTATAAAATGCACAACGGTAATTAACATTTGCTAGCTACGAGCCACGCTTTGTTCAAATTAAACCATATTTTAATTAAAAACTTCAAATTCATTTTTTTCAGTCCTAAAGAATTGCATAAATCATGTTAATTTATAAAATACACATTTATCATTTTCAATTCTAAATTGCACACTTGACTGTTAGTACGATTTAGTATTTAATTAATTGTTTATTAAAAAAATTGACAAAAAATTAGAAATGTTCAGAAGATGAGAACGGAGAACTTATAATATTACTTTCAACATAACAGCTCTCTCTTCTTTCAATAATTTTAGCATTTAATGATTGTTGTTTAGAATTAAATTAACTTTTGTTTTTAAATCTATTGTTTTTAAATAATTCGATTTTAAAGATAAAAAATAATTCAGTTTTAAAATAATTCGGTTTTAGAATAATTTGATTTTAAAATAATTCAGTTTTAGAATAATTCGGTTTTAACATAATTCGATTTTGTTATAACAAAAATTATTGAGTTCAAATACAAAAAAATAGAAAAAAAAAAACAGAAACGAAAACCAAAAATAAAACAGAAAAAAAAAAAAAGAATCGGACCGGACCCGGACCGGACCATCCCAACCCGCCGGGTTTAGGCCGGGTTAGGGTTGGCCGAACCAAAAAAAACCCGCCGGACCCTACCCGTTTGAACCCGTTGACCCGAGCTAACCCGTGCCCGAGTCAACCCGTGGACCGGGCGGGTTTGGACCGGACCGACCCGACCCGGACCGTTTTCAAAACACTAGGCTGAAGGCTTTTCTCAGCTTATGACTGTCGACCTAATCTAACAAATGAATTGGACACCTAATATACATATCACCAATTTAGTCCAAACTAGCTATTTGCTCGACATGATTTAACATGCAAAATTTAATTAGGCACACTAATACATATTAGTGTCAAAACTACACGAGGGTCAAATAATAAATAATAAGATAAAACCATTTCTTTGTGCTAGAGTAGTGGTTTGCTCCCGGGTACCTCGGGCAGGGCAGGGCAGAACCCGTCCTGGGCAGCGAGCAGGACGGGTACGGGTACAGCGGGTACCCGGGTACAACGGGCACGGGTAGGCGGGTTTTTTTTTGAAAAACTCCGCCCTGCCCGTCTCAAACCCGTGCCCGTCCCGGGTAGACGGGTACAACGGGCACAGGTACAACGGGCACGGGTAGAGGGGTATTTTTTTTTTTTTTTCTGTTTTCTGTTTTCTGTTTTGTTTTCTTATTTTTTTTACCGTGTCGTACGAATATTATTACGTGTTTACCGTGTCGTACTAATATTATTACGTGTCGTACGAAATATTATTTCTTTACACGAGTAATTTTATTTTATTTTCAAACTCTCATTCTAATTATATAGTTTCATAATTTATTTATATCTCGAAATTTGTAGTTTACATTTTAAATTGATAATATATTTTGTAAACGTTCAATTTAAATTGATAATATAAATCTAAATCTAAATTCAAATCTAAATTAAATATAAATATAAATTCAAATCTAAATTTAGATGCAAATTAAATTAAATCTAAATTGAATATAAATCTAAATCTAAATTAAATCTAAATTGAATCCAAATCTAATTTAAATCTAAATTAAATTGAATAAAAGAAAAAAAAAAAAACAAGGCATTTCAATTTTCATCCTCTGCCGAATTTTCAGCCTCAATATATTAACAGAGCAGGTTTAGCTTCATGCAGCGCAATAATCATATGCAGTTCTGTACTCCGTGCGCTGCCTGTAGCCAAAACTGCTCTGTTAACTGTCGCCAGAGGGGGGAAAAAAATTAGAAATAAAGTTGCTTCGGGTAGCGGGCACGGGTACGGGTAGACCCGGGACTGGTGCGGGTACACGGGTAGCGGGCACGGGTACGGCGGGTACGGGTACACCCGGGTTTGTTTCCAAAAAGAGCCGCCCTGCCCGTTTGAGACCCGTACCCGTGTACCCGTTTACCCGGGTATACCCGGGCACGGGTACGGGGCCCGGGCACCGGGCACGGGCGGACCGGGTTCGGGCAGCCCGCGGCGGGCACTGTCAAACCACTATGCTAGAGTGATAAATTTAATTTTTATATGTCAATTATATTGAATCAAATCCGTAATTTATTATTATTAATCTAAAGGAAAAATCTTAATGTGTTACGGTAAGATAACAAAATTTATGTGTTATTGAATATTTTTTTAAAAGCGGATTTGTTGTTAAATTTTAAGTTTAATATTAATTAAAATAACTGCAGTTTTTTAAAAAGATTAAAATCCAACAGTAGTAGCAACATGCATTTTTCAAAATCTTGAAATTAATTAAATCATGATATGATATGTAAGATAAAGAAAAACAAGTAGTAGAATTAATAATCAACCGAAATCTAAGTGGTCCAATATATGTTAATTGACCAACCGTCCGTGCGACTTAATTAGATGCATCTAATTAAGTCCTTGAATTAATTTGTTAGAGTTGGTGGTTGAACAAAATAAATTAACCACCATCTATATATTGACTATTGTGTTGTGCGGCTCTGCTCACTGCTCACTGCTCACTGCTCACAATTAATTAATTACTTAATTAATTAAGATTGAATTAGTTGAAGAGCGGAGGGGCTTAATTGGAAGTTCATATGGAGGAGGAGGACACATCCGCAAATGTATCTACCACGTGTCCACGTACCAACGAATCCAATCCTCTGAGGTAACAGAATATTTCCGTCTTAAGCACTGCCGTCCGATCGGAATCCGGTCCGAGGTGGTGGAACCCACGGGACCGCTTCAATAGTCGTGCGGATTCTGATTAGACGGTCGAGATCCAAAGAGAAATATTGTGCTACCTTAGGATCAGGTGATCTCAAATCAAGTCCATAAACGTAAAGAGAAATATTGGTTGGTCTCTTAACTTTGGTCTGTTTTTCTCTCCGCCGCTCGGTGCATCCATCGATCCATGGCAACTTCCAAACTCCTTCTCGTCGCCTTTTTCGTCGCTCTCTCCGTCTCCGTTGCTTTTTCCGATGAAGCGCCAGAGGAGGAGGAGACGACCAAGCTCCCGCTGGAAGAGTCGGATCCGGGATTGAAACTCCAACTCGACCAGCTCCGATCCAAGATCCTTTCCTTAGGTTCCTTCTCTTTTATCATTTGTACACTTTGGTTTCTTTTCTTGCTATGCTACGGTTGTCTCCTAATCGCAAATTATACTGTTTTTTCACTTTTAATGTTGGGATGTGAAGAGTCGAGCATAGAGGAGAGATCAAAGGAACTCAAGAGCAAGGATGAAGCTGCTTCCAAATTGGACAAAATTATCCAAGAAAAATCTGACAAAATCGCCTATTTGCAAAATGACATTGCTTTGCTCCAGGTTTACATCCTTTCTACTACTCACTTCCTACATCAATCAATCAATCAATCAATCAATCAATCAATCAATTATAACTTAGTAATTACTGTTCAACTACAGAAACAAGTAGCGGCTGATGCAGCTGAGAAAGCCGGCAAGGTCGATGCTAAAACTGTTCAACTACAACAACAGGTACCTAAATAAAATCAAACATTTTGCATCCTTTTTCACATCTAGATTTACTCCATATAATGCATGAATGCAAAATTGATTCCTTGGTACCAAGTATTCAGCTATGGCCTTTTTTGCTTTACAAGGGAGGCAATGAATTAATTAGTGCATGAGTTATATAATTAATTAATTAATATTACCTTTGCCCATTTTATAATTATTTGTGGAGATTGAGGCTTTGAAAAAGGAGGTAGAATCCCAGAAAAAGAAGCGAGATGCATTGGAAGCCCAATCAATTGTGTCTGAGGACAAAGCACGAGAGCTATCTGCCCAACTGGAATCTGTAAGTTATCTCTTTCACATCCTAAATGGTACAGTGATGTAACAAGTGATTTTAGATGCTATTTACATATTAGAGAGAGAGAGAAAGAGATTTGGGGAGGGATGAGGGAGAGACGGGAGAAATCAAAATGGCCTAGCACATGCAGTGTAACTTGTTTTACCATATACCATTACTATCTGACGAAAATATTACAAAGTATTTCTTTATTATGTCTCAGAATAATTTGTATAACAAGGGCTAACGTGTGATTGTTTTGTAGTTCAAAAAACAAATGAAGAGCAGAAGAAAAGGATTCTGAAAACAGAGCGTGCTCTTAAGGCAGCTGAGGTATTTCTCTCATTTTTTAGTAATTCCTGGAATTGGCCTTATTCCTGACCAGTAAGAGTAAATGTTCCCAGGCATTCACTATTACTTATTCTTCTACACGCTCTTTCTCTTTCTCTCTCTAAATTTGCTACCAGGAGGAGTTAATGATGGGCGCAACTAGAAGCTTCAGCTAAATTGAAGCAACTTCATGAGGTATTTTGTCTTTTTAATGTTGAACTTCTCTTCCAGTTATTGTTCTTTTAGAGATAAATGTCTCTTCTTTCCTTTTTTTTTTTTCAATTCCTGCCTTCTAGGTGTAATCTTCATCATCTTCTCATATAATTTTGTTTCTCTCTTTAAAATTATCTAGGTGCATGGTGCATGGTTGCCACCTTGGCTAGCAACAGAACTGACCCGTTATATGGTAATTGCCTAGCACTATTATCTCTCAAACACTTTAAACATTTTACAGAACGCATTGCTGATTTGAGATTTTTTTTTTTTCGTGTGGGTAGGCGGTGATGTCTGCTGAATGGAATGAGCATGGAAAACCTGTGATGGATAGCTTCCTCCAAACGGTTCTTTTTTTTGTCAATCTTTCCTCTCCCGTTTCTTTTATTTTAAGTATCAGCACTTAAGTTCCTTTTTAACAAAAAAAATGTGTAGGCAACAGAGAAATCAAAACAAGCGCAGAAATGGACTGAGCCCCACTTGGAGACCGTAAAAACTGTAAGAGTTTTTACTTATTTTAAATATGCTCTATAAATCCATTTGTTGCGATTATTAATTGGATTAATCAAATAATCCTATCAGTTTATTATGTATGCTAATTTGGGTATTTTTAATGTGAAATGAAGAAATGGATACCAGCAGTGCAGGAGAAATGGGTGGTGCTAAAGACAAACACTGAGCCATACATACAACAAGTATCATCTACATCGGTGGAGTTGTACAAGACAGCTAAGATCGCTACTGCACCTCATATTACCAAGTTTCATGAAGTTACTGCTCCACACGTTCAGGTAGTTAAACATTGTTTTTTTTTTATTATAGAAGTCAAAGCAAAAATAAATGACTGTCATTTACTTTGGTACTGCAGAAGGTGAAGAAAATATCAAAGCCGTATATTGACCAAGCTGCTGACCTCAGCCGGCCCTACGTTGAGAAGATCGCAGTTTTTGATACAGCCCTACACGAAGCGGGCTGTGGCGACCTATCCCACTTTTGTCAAGTCTGCCACCACATACCATCACCGGGTTTGCACTATTGTCTTGTTTAATTAATAAGATTTACTGTGGCTTGAAATATATGTAGCCTTATGGTGTGTTGCATCTTTTGAATGATTTGAAGGCTCAAGCTAATATAGGGGAATATCTAAACAAGCATGAATTCACAAAGCAGCTTGTCACCAAGGAGCTTATCTGGTTTATGGTAAGGAAAAGTGGCCTATTAGTTGTTTAATTTTTTTTCATTTGTATTTTGATCCCTGTTTTATTAGTTAATTCTTATTCTCCTCTTTATCTTCTGTAGGCATCTGCTCTACTGGCCTTGCCTTTTTTCTTCGTGTATCGCATCTTGACTCAGATTTTCTGGTATGCTCTCTTCTGGCTCCTGAAACTTCTTTTCCTTCTGTGTACCAGTATGTAGTGTCATAATGTCATTGCAACAAGTTGCTTGATTAATATTTGTATTTTTTTATTATTATTAATGCAGTGTGAAGAAACCAAGGAAGCAGACACGTAGTTCACAGGGAACCCATGGAGCCCGCCGACACAAAAGAAGGCATGCTGACAAGTAGAATTGGAACTAGGTTCCATTTGTATTATTAGATAAATATTATGTAAAGTTGGATCCACCAGCGCCAGTATTACAAAGGTATTATTTTCTAGTTGTTTTTACCGAGCTACATATTCAAAATGGTTAATTTCAAGAAGACTAACTCAGAGATGTGTATTAGCAATGAGAGGAGGTGCTGTGTGCTTGAAATGAGGAACTCTTTTTTGCTTTTTTGTTTTGTTATTTTGGGATTTGGGTAGTCAAGTCAGTCAGGCAGTTTTGTTGCCTTTATAAATTACATAGACCTTGACATTCTTTGTTTGTTTGGGCTTGTTTACAATACTTGTATTGTTTTTGTTCCTGTATTTGGTAGCTACTTGTTCCATTATTAGATTGTTGTTGCTTTGTTTTTGTATTTTCATATAAGACGATTACATCAATGAACAATCCCTACCGCATCCCCAGAAAAATAAAAAAAGCAGAATAAAATAGATGCTTCTAATAACTTTTTTCGGTTCAGAAGGTATCATTTTTTCGGCCTACGGGCTGTGAATCACCGAAAAAAAGTATCGTTTTTTGGAAGTTTTCATTCAGGATTCAATCCCTAATTTTTCCAAGTATTTTCTAAAATACTAATGCTAGGACGGACTTAAAAATCCTTTTCTACACTAAAAAAAAGTTGTTATCCAACTCAATTGACTTGCAACTATTTGAAACAAGAATAAAAAGGTAGGGGATCAATCTCAGTTGATCAACAACGACCAATAACTAACAGAAAACACTTCTCTTAGATTAAAAATCCTTTTCTACACTAAAAAAGTTGTTATCCAACTCAATTGACTTGCAACTATTTGAAACAAGAATAAAAAGGTAGGGGATCAATCTCAGTTGATCACCAACGACCAATAATTAACAGAATACACTTCTCTTAGATTTTTACAATTTAGCTATATTTACATTTGAGTCTCAATTATGTTTTTCTTTTTTTTGTAAACTTTAATTACTCAGCATATAAAACTTAAATATAAAAAAAACTATTAACTATGTTGTATGTCATTGTTTTGCACATACATGATTATGACATTTAAAATATAGTGAAAAAGTTTGTTCAAATTTTTTCTTATTTGAATAATTCCAAAAATTGATTAAATTTTGTATTGGGATTAAAATAGTGAAAAGGTTGTAATCATATTGTATGGTTGGAGAGAGAATAATATTATGAGCAAGAGCTCCATTAAATCCTCTCCGTTTTATAATTGAGAAGCCTAAACACAATGATTAATATTAAGTAATTTAAGGTAGATAATAGAAGGAAAGAGAGCTGAACGCCTGAACCGCTGCTGCCCATTCCATTCGTGTCCCTTTCTTCTTTCCCACCTCTAACACTTTCTCTCTTTTTCTCTTCTCTCTCGGTTCCAAGTTCCCAAGGCCAAATTGGGTATGTATGTAATTATGTATTGCTTCCTCGCAATTTTCCTTTGTAATGATTGCAATAATCATTGTTTTTTTGTTCCTTTCTTTCTTTCTTTCTTGTGCAAGTAACAAAAACAAACCCCGTTTTTTGTTATTTTCTAAACTTATTGGTAAACCAACGGAGTATCTCTGCTTACCCTTCAATCAATCGATTCAATCAATTGGTATTCAGCTCTCAATACCACTTCTGATTGCTATCCTTTGTAACAATATATGAGGTCAGTTAAATTGTTGCCTGATTGATTGAGTGATTTATTACTTACTATTTATTTATTTATTTGTCAATCCTGTATTAGTGTTATGAGAGAAGAATACGGCGAAGAACTGATCGGAACACTTCCGGATCATATCCTCATCGAGATTTTTGTCCGGTTGCCGGTGGATCAGTGGGGCTCAGTTGCCAGTGTGAGTAAAAAATGGGGTGGTATTTTCAGAGGAGACCATCTGTGGCAAACTGCTATAGCCCGTATGTGGCCTACAGCAGCCACCAGGAAGAGATGGCCTGGTCCCATCCCTAGAAGCTCAGGTCGCAGGTCAGTTTTGTAATTTCTCTCCTTTTTATCCTACGAACAGTTTAAATTAAATGTTTGGCTGTTCTTTAATTGGTTGCTGTGCTTCAATAAATCTTAATTCTACAATTAGACCAAATTGGGTCTCAGGTGTTGTTGTTTCAGTCCTTGCTACCAGATTATCAGACTCAGATCTGGACTGATATCATTGCAGTAATTTCCTGCTAATCTATTTTTCTTTTTGAACTAATTCATTTTCTATTGTAGGAGATTTATGGCATTATATGTAAGTAAAAATATAGTTGCATCGGGCAGTGAGACTGACGAACTCATCGGCCATGCTTATCTCTATTTGAAAGAACAACTGGACCTCTCCAAAGCTCCTCCTCCTTCCAGTATACTTCATGGCACAATGATAGGTTTCTTTTTGATATATTTAATAGCTTGTAATTCTATTTCTCTATATCTCGACTGATAACTGGTTTTTTTTTTTGGGGTGTACATTTACTACGCATGGTTCATTACTTGACGTCTTTTGATCCCATTATGTGTTTGTTGTTCTTCTTCCTTTACAAAAATAGATCAATTTATAGCATGTGGAAGGTCGAGAGATGGGGCCCACAAGGTGGTGTCGGAAATATGGGTAGCTGTGATAAACAATTTAGAAGAAAACCATCATACTTTCTTACTCCTAAAACACCTCGCTCAAGAAGGAGATGTAAGTTTTACTTTACATGCACCGGTTCTTTACTGTAGGAACTCAAAACAAAAGTCTCTCTCTCACTCACGGTTCTAACTTTTTTTTTATTTTTTTGAATTTTATGTAGCTGTTCCTACCATACCCTTACTCAAGATCATATGAAGTGCTTTGGAGAGTATATGACAAACTATTCACAGATTTTAGGGATTGCTTTAGCCATACCGATTACTGCAACTTGTTAGGTTTTGCCAAATCAAGGTTCCAAATATTGCCTTCTACTTGGCTGGGTTATTAGTCGTTTGTTTGGGGCCCGCTTGGCTGTCTGATATGTGATCCATGTTTTTGCAGAAACATTTCACATTGCTAGATTGTGATTGTATCTAAGATGAACTTTTATGTCATATAAAGGTTGAATGTAATTAAAACTTCATCAATAGATTTTAAGGAACTGGTTAAGTACCAAGTACCAATTGGAACATTGAAGAACTTCAAGCAGAACAGATAAAAAATAAACATACTAGCTATATTTAGAATAGCATTAGTTAATTTCTCTAATGTTAGCGCTGATATGAAAAAAAAAAAAAAAAAATAGGATATGTAGTTGGTATATGCGGCTACATGTAGGACCCCTATTATGGATTTGGGATTGCATCATGCCATCATCTATACTCTATAGTCATTTTTCCTAATGCTTGCATTGCAGTTGCTGGCATGTCAAAGCACAGTTCTAATTCTAATGGTTAATTAGAACTTGTCAGCTCATTCAATACATCTGACAGGGACCAAAAGATGAATATCATTTTTTTTTTTAATTGAAACTGATGATCATGTTTTGATTTTAATTGAAACCGCAAGCTAAAATCAGTTGAAACCTCGAGGTGAAATTTCAGTTGATTCAAAGTGAAAGATAAAAGTTTGATCTTTTTAATTGAAAGTGATATGAGGTCTCAGTTTTGAACTGAAAATAAATAAATAAAAGTAACTTTTGATTTCGAAATTAAAATGAAAAATTCGATTGGATCTAGTTAAATAAAAACATGCATTTATGTATGTATCCAGCATTTACCTAATAACTTGGTACTTTTGCGACTTGGTTGTTTCGTTCAAATATAAATTTTATGCTACCTATCAAGAAAATATGTCAGCAGATAAGAATACAGTTTTCTTCTACTTGTTGTTTTAATCTACTGTACCATTCTTTAAACTATAAAAAATAAAAAAATAAAAAAAACATTGAGATCGTGAGTTTGTATGGTATTATTCATTGAATATTATTTTCCACTTTAAATGGTCTATATAAATTACAGCAGTATAACATAAAGATTTTCCATATAAGTTTGTATGGTATTATTCAATGAATAATTATTCATCGAATAATTACTTTCCACTTTAAATGGTCTATATAAATTACAGCAGTATAACTTAAAGATTTGATTTCTCCGTCGAAGTATTTAGTTAATCAACCATGCATTGTATATATCTTTTACAAGTTCATACAAAATAGCGAGCACTAGAGTATAAGATAAGAATTATCAGGTAAAAAATATATATATATATATATATCAGGATGTTACAGAATTCAATGAATTTGTTTATCAAAAGCATTACAAATTTTCTATATTTTCATTCTTGTCTCCTGGTAGAAACATAAATCATATTTTACCAAAAGAAACCAATTATTTGCAAGAAAGAAATCCCTGTCTAAAGCCGAGTATTTGGAACATAACCTTGTAATCTCATATCCCAAACCAACAAATCAATCATTTGATAAATATCCCCAACCCGACAATGCAATTCATCTCCCGCATAAAACTCTTGAACTTGACCAGAAGTCTCAATCCAGCTACAACCCGGTGTTTTAGTGACACCTCTTTGTCTCATCAACCCTCTCATTCTAGCACACTCCTCCATCTTATTAGACCCCTCATACATCCTCGATGAAACCACATAATTCCATGAATTACTCGGTTCAATCTCCAAAAGCTTCTCTATCACCTTTTCCCCTACTTCCAAACATTGCCGCTTACGGCAAGCGGCCAATAGCGCACCCAATACTACGGCATCAGCTTTGTCCCCCATTTGTTCGATAAAATGCCATGCTTGCTCTAAGTGACCAGCCCGGGCCAATAGATCCACCATGCATGAATAATGCTCCTTTTTGGGACTTACATTGAATTCAACTTGCATTCGATCAAACCATTCACGACCTTCTTGTACCAAGCCGGCATGCACGCAAGCAGACAATACACTGATAAATGTGATATCATCGGGGCAAATTCCTTGCTCAATCATTTTATGAAACACTCTAATGGCATGTTTCCCTTGACCGTTGAGCGCTAAGGCAGATATGAACGCGTTCCAAGTGGCATCATTCTTATGGGGCATTTTATCGAACACTTGAATGGCACCATCGAGGTGACCACACTTGCCATACATGTCTATTAAAGCTGTACCGACAAAGACATTGTCATAGAGGCCATTGTTGAAAGCATAAGTATCTAATTGTTTGCCTAGGTCTAAGGCTCCAACCGATGCGCAAGCAGACAAAACCCCAACAAGGGTTATTTTGTTAAGGCTCACATTGGATTCTGTCATGTTATGGAAAAGAGCAATGGCTTCGTTGGACATACCATTTTGTGCATACCTGGTAAAAATCTGATCAAATGAAGATTAAGTTTTGCTGTAAAACCAAAAAAGATTGTAAAATGCAGTAAGCAAGCATACATACCCTGTGATCATCGTATTCCAAATAAAGTTGTCTTTATTACGGACAGAATCAAAGACACGTCTGGATTCCTCCAGAACGCCGCACTTGGAATACATAGTGATTAAGGCAGAGCCGACAAATGATCCGATTTCCCATTTTTTTTGTGGCCTGTGAAGATAGGCCTCGAGCCATTTCCCGGTTTGTAAATCACCGAGGTCACCACAAGCAGCCAAGACGCCAAGTAGAGTGACATCATTGGGGTCCCAGCCGTGAGAGAGCATCTGCTTGAAAAGGCGCATGGCCTGGTCAGGGAAACCCATTTTGACATAGGCGGAGATGATGGAGTTCCAGGAGACCAAATCCTTGACAGGAATTTGATCAAACACCTTACGTGCGGAGACGGGCTGACCGCACTTGGAGTACATGGTGATGAGGGAATGCAGGGTATGAGGGTGGGAGAGGAAACCATGCTTCGCAGCGAGGGAATGAGCGGATTGGGCGAAATGCAGATGATTAAGATTAGCGCAGGAGAGAAAAAGAAAGGGGAAGGTGTAAGAGTCAGGGGAGAGAGAGGAACGGAGGAGGAGGAGGAAGTAGCGGAGGGAGAGGGAGAGGAGAGGAGAAGACGCCGAGGTGGCGAGAGTGCGGATGAGGAGGTTGTAAGAATGAGTAGTACTAGTAGAAGTGAGAAGGGAATGAGCGTAGGAAAGAGAAGAAGAGGTGAGAGGGAGGGAGAGGAGATTGGAGAGGATCCTGGTGTTGTTGGAGCAATCAGAACTAGAACTAGAATTAGAGATGATGATTAGTCGGGCGTGGATCTGCCTGAGAGACGAGAGAGAGAGGAGGGATTTGCACTCGGAAAGAAGCCGGAGCACCACATTTGGATCTGCTGCTGAAGCGTAACCGTCGGATCTAAATTTAACCGTTCCTATGAATCCCATTTCAGTTGATTTTGCTTGAGACTTGAGAGAGAGAGAGAGAGAGAGAGAGATGGCCCTGCACTGCCCTGTGACTCTGTGAGGGATCAGGATGTGATCATGTGATGTTGTTTACTTATTTTTCATTTTTACTTGCTTGGGGAAGTCTCCATTCTCCACTTCTCCGCTTCTCCGCTTCTCCACTTCTCCAGAGAAGGGAAGGGAGGGAAGGGAGGTGATGGGAAGGGAAGGGATGGGAAGGGACGGGGGGGTCATTTATTTCTAATCTTTGTCATTAAATTTTGATTTAGAAAATGGATTTGTCGAGTAGTACTACCTAGTAAGTAGTAACTAGTCTAGTACGGTAAAATGAGAAAAGTTCCCCCACCTTCACCTCCTCTCCTCTCCCTCTCACTCTCAGTCTCAGCCTCACACAACAAAAACCCTAACCCCTCTTCACTCGTCCCCACATTTGATTTCCTCCATTTCATTTTCTTCTAGAAACTAGAGACTACATTTCCCTCCCGTCCCTTCCCGTCCCTTCCCTTCCCTTGTGATCAGTTAGTTCATCGATCACCATGGATTTGTTCAAGATCGCCAGATTCAAGAAAGCACCCAAGACTCCCACTAAACAAAATGTCAATTCAAATCCAAATCCTAATCCTAATGGAACTGAGAATGAGATTGAAACCCATAATACCATTACCACCCCAGCAATGCAATCCAACGACATTGAGGAGGAGGAGGAGGAGGAGGAGGAGGAGCATGATGAAGACGAGGAGGAGGATGATTTCATCACCAACGAGGTGCAGAGGAGGCTCAAGGAGCTCAGTAAGAACAAATTCATGGTTGCCATCCCCGAGGTTGCAGGAGAGGCGGGAGAAGATGATCCTGAGGCGGAGGACGAGGAGGAAAGCAGCTCCGGCACTGCCAGAGATAAAGACTGGCTCGATTCTACCGACTTTGGATTCGGATTGGAGGGCTTGAACGCCTGGCTCTGCGGCTTTGATTCTCTCTATGACAAGTACTGTCAAAGAATGCTCTTCTTTGATCGAACCATTGCCCAACTCCTCCACCAAGATCAAGGTATCAAATACATCAAAATCCCTTTCCCTTTCACTTTCATTGCTTAATTCATTCAAATGGTTTCCTAACATCATTCATTAATTAAAATTAAATGATGTATAGGATCACTTAACATCCCCAGAAAGTCCCCAAGATCCTCCTCCTCAGCAAACAAGCTTGCATCCACCCTCCGCAACCTCTCCTTCAAGCGAAGAGACCAGTCCGAAGACACAAATCCACAACCCGACCAATTAGACTCACAACCCGACCCGTACCAAACCCTAGAAACTGCCTATGTGGCACAACTCTCCCTCAGCTGGGAGGCATTACACTGTCAATATGCCCACCTAAAGCTCAAGATTTCATCTCAGCCTGACAGCTGCATCTCCTATAGCCATGCAGCTCAAGCCTTCCAGCAGTTTCAGGTTCTCTTGCAACGCTTTATAGAGACCGAGCCGTTTGAACCCGGTTCACGTGTTGACATTTATACCCGTTCGCGCGCTCATCTCTCCAAGTTGCTACAAGTCCCAAATTTTCAAGGTAAATTTTGCTATAAATTCAGCAGGTCGCAAATTTGTAATTCATGGTTTCAAAATCTGAGCCAAACACATAGCATTTGGTTCTAGTGGAAAGCTGGTCAAATTGTTTACATCCCTACATATTTTGAGTTAGACGGGTCTCAACAAGTATATATTTCCAATATTATGTATGTAAAGAAGCATGCATGCAGTAAACATAGATACCTGACAGACCTTTGTTACCTCTAGTTGCCTTTTCTAACTCCTTCCTATACAGAGAAAAACATTGTTGAGTTTAATGTTATCTATAATTACCAAATTAATGAGAATTAAAATGGGTTCTTATTCTTGATGTCTATTTGTGATGCAATAAATTTTGTAATGTGGTTTATGATCGGAGTGCAGGTCTGGATCGGGAAGATCGAGCAAGAGATGAGAGTGAACCGGCTGTTGTTGCAACCGATCTTGTCAAAGTACTGGAGGAGTCCATTTTGACCTTTCGGCTCTTCCTAAAGAAGGATAAGACAAAATCAGGTGCGATTTTGGGGGCCCATAGCACTGCTGGGAGCTCTCTTCACCAGGTTCAAGCCTCTCTGGACAAGGTGTAGCTTTTCTCTCTTTTATATCATTGCTGGCATTAATTGTGTCCAATTTCCTTTTCGCCTTGTTGTTTAGCCAGTAACATATACTAAAACAAACAAACAATATTTAC
This sequence comes from Carex parvula, assembly GCA_025461045.1. Taxonomy (NCBI): domain Eukaryota; kingdom Viridiplantae; phylum Streptophyta; class Magnoliopsida; order Poales; family Cyperaceae; genus Carex; species Carex parvula. The sequence continues at coordinate 261,477 of JAJGRW010000660.1, read as the reverse complement.
TTGAAATGATGTTGCATGAGGGTACTGAAACCAGCCGGCCCTTTGTCAGTATGAGGTGATTTTGAACTGCTGTTAATTAAATAAAATACTAAAAAAGAGAAGGGGGACTAACTGATGGTTTGAATTATGATGATACTGTACATTGGCAGAAGGAGATGAGGGTGAAGGAGTTGTTTAAGAAAAAGAAGGGGTGGAAAAGCAAAACATGGCCAGGTTCGTCAGAGGAGGTGGAGCTGGTATTTGCGTTAATCGACATAAAAGTTGTTGCTAGGGTTTTGCGCATGCCTCAGCTTAGCAAGGAGCAGCTGCTCTGGTGCGAGGAAAAAATGAGTAAAATTGATTTATCCAGGGATAGCAGCAAGCTGAGAAGAGATGTTTCTCCCATTCTCTTCCCTTGTTGAATTAGTGAGACACAGACACTGTTGTATTTTGTATTTTGATCCCTTTGGAAAGTGAAATAGCTTGTAAAAGCCCTCTTGCAACCCTCCTAATGGCTTCTGTCTGCATTTTTTTTTTTTTGTCCTGCAAAATTGCTTTGGCATTATATATGTGTAGCAGGACTTATTAACTGGTAAGGGAAAAAGAAAAGCACCAAATCCTTCTTCTGTATGTAATTAATTGATTTCAGAGTAGTTAAGAAGAGGGGGATGAATTTGCATCCCATGAGATTCCCTCCCTTTTTTTTTTATTTTAGAAAAGAAAAAGGATGAAGAAATGATCAGAATAAAAAGGGGTTTAGGATGTTGATTAAGTTGGTTATTTAATGTGTAGAGTGAGAAGTGAATTGCTAAAGTTGAATGAATGCCATATATTGTCAGGTCAGGTCAGGTCAGGTAAAGAATTGAAGATCAGGTCGGAGTGGGTCCCAACTACTGACAAGCTTTATTTGGATCCTGTCTGAGTTGAGTTCTGAGCTGGCACTAAATTAATCAAAAGAGAAGACTGAGAAACTAACAAACATATGATATCCCGTGCTTGTATTTATTGTTACAAGTCCCTTAAATTTATGCGCGGTGCAGTAATTAATTAATTGGTTCAATGCTTTCCATTGGAAAAACATTAATTGCTTTTCTAATATCAATACATACTCCCAACAATGGCCTCGTAAAATATAAGATAATAGAAGCATATTTTTTTATTGGAGAACTTTGTGCCCCGATTTCATGAAATGGACGATTACTGGATTGAGTTTGAGTTGAGACATTTCATGTTCTCTCATTTCATGTTTATTAGGCCTCTCTTCTCTGCCCAACATATATAGATATAGATATAGATATAGATATAGATATAGATATAGATATAGATATAGATATAGATATAGATATAGATATAGATATAGATATAGAGAGGATTTATTAAGCGATTTCTTAGATATTCTATTTTCTTTTCTGGGGGTCTGGGTCTGTGTGAGACTGTGAGGAGAATGGAATGAAATCAATATTAATATATAAAAGCAAAAGGGGTAAACTGGTAAAAGAGAAAGGATTAAATAATTAATTGTTACACCATTTCATAATCCAAGGACAGATCTAAACCTGCGCCAGCACCTCCGTACGATAAGTTGTCAATTTTGTCATTCACTTGATAAATTCTAATATATATATATATATATATAGAGGAGGGTTCCAATGCCTCATGTTTTTCATACCTCATCTACATCATATGTTATATTTTTGTTTTGAAAGTTCAAATTTTCGATCCAACCGGTCAATATGATATTCATACTAAAATATGCTTGGGGATGAAATTTTATATTTTTTGGAAATTTTTTACTATTTTTTAAGATGGGTACAAAATCACTGTTTTTGGACCGTTTAAAAAACAGTGATTTTCTACTCATCTTAAAAAATAATAAAAAAATTCCAAAAATTATAAAATTTCATCTCCAACCATATTTTAGTATGGATATCATGGTGAACGGTTCGTATGGACAATTTAAACTTTGAAAACGAAAATATAGAACATGAGGTATGATGAGGCATGAAAGGCATGAGGCATTGGAACCCTCCACATAAATATATATATATATATATATATATATATATATATATATATATATGAGCTTGGCTACTATGCTTATATAAGCAAAAGCCCACATATGCTTATAACTCATTTTTGCGTTTCTAATGTTCAAATGGTCGATCCGACCGTTCATCTTGTTCTCCATATTAATATGTGCTTGGAGACTAAATTTTACATTTTTTGGATTTTTTTTACTATTTATTAAGCCACTTTGAAAATTGCTGATCTGGGTGAACAGTAAAAACAGTGTTTCCAAAATTCTGGACCACCAGATCAGAAACTTTCAAAGTGGCTTAATAAATAGTAAAAAAATTCAGAAAAATGTAAAATTTAGTCTCCAAGCACATATTAATATGGAGAACAAGATGAACGGTCGAATCGACCATTTGAACATTGGAAACGCAAAAATGCTCATTTAAGCATATGTGGGCTTTTGCTTATATAAGCATAGTAGCCAAGCTCTATATATATATATAGTGTCTTGTCTGCCATACGAATGTACTTTTATTATATGAAATTAAACATCGATATTATGAGAATCATATGGTATGTACTTTTATTATATGAATGAACAATGACATGCATTAATTAGTTTTTGGTGGTATATGAATAAACTGTACATGCATTAATTAGTTTTCGGTGGCATATGAATACACACACACACATACATAATAGAATAGGCAAATAGGCATCAATTAGGTTTAGACTCTCTATGACTATTTATAGTGAAACGGGTTTAGAGATTCCTTTTCCCAAGTAGCAAGTAACTTGACTGTAAAGAGATTTATTACTATTACTATTACTATTACTATTCTAATCTAATCTTCTGCTGTGAAAAGTAGAAGGGAGATTTATTACAAATAAAATAAGAGAGTAGAGTACGGAGGGAGGGAGTAATGATGAGAACATTGAGAAAAAGAAAGGAGATGGAGATAGATAGATAGATAGATAAGATTCTTCTTGCTTTCTTTGTTTGAATAATTGAATGGAAGAGATTAGAGAATTTTGCTTCCCAGTTCCCTCCCTTGTCCCTTCTTTTATATTATTTCTATATTTATAAAAAGGTCCGCATTTTTTTAGCAATAAGTTTTATCATCAACAATTTTGCTTGTTTAATATATTCTTGGGAAACTAAGAATCATATATAGACTATAGTTGCTTTTAATTTGTCTTATGCGCTCAGGTTGTAAGCCGTAAAGCAAATGAAATGAAATTATTTTCCATACCTAACCTAAAGTGTAAACACTAAAGTTTGTTTACTTTGATTGATAAAAGATACGAGATACGAGTGAGTAAGACTTTGATGTTATGGATAGCATAAAGCCTTCCGTGTTATTGTCTCAAAAATTTATCTTATAAACTTCAAACTTCGATTTAAAAGCTCAATAAATTGGTTATATAATGAGCTTGTAGAATACTAATTTTTATTTTTATTTTGAAAAAAAATACTATTTTTTATGATTTATGAAAGATATCAAAAAATAGTTTAAAAATAAAAGAAAATTGTCAATATTTTAGGTCATTTTTTGCCATACGGAAGGCCTTACACTATCCATAGTAGTGTTGTAAATAACGGTATGCGCTCGTTGGACGGATGGGTACCGCTAAATGATTAATCGGTATGCGGTCAATTAATCGTTTTCATTAAAATTATGTGTATATATTCATAATTTATTAAAAATAATTTATTTAACTCATCAAACTTATCAAATAAAATTAATTTAACTTAATTTTATCATTATAACATGACACTACGCTTATTTATTCTTAACAACACATACACATTTTACAATTGTAAGTAACACATTTATTTAATGCAAAAATAAATTCGAAAGTTAAGCTTTTTCAAATACTAATAATATATTATTTGAAAGAAATGAAACATTTCAACATAAAATCACTAAATTTAGTTTATGATAACAACTTAATTTCATATATGAACATGTCGAACTAATTGAAAAAATTACATTAGTAAGTAAGAAAAACATATGCTATATAAATAATAGAAGAATTAATCAATTTCCAAATAAGTAAGAAGAAAAAATATATATAAAAAATATTGGATGTATATTCAAGTACAAATAAAACTACAATATAGTATCACAGAAAAAAAAATAATGTGAAAATAAATATTTTACTGGAATAAACGAGAATAATCGGTCGATTAATCAGAAAAATCCGTTAATAGACCTCCAATTAGTGTATTCGTAATGGTTTAGCCGCCGTTAATAATTAAACGGGCATTTAATCGGCCGTTAAAACTGTTTTTTACAACACTGATTCATAGCACCTAAGCCTTACTCAAAAGATATTTCCAAAAAATTTGAAGTCCTTAGGCCAAGTGTATAGATAGAATAAAGTACAGGTGGAGGGGTCAAATGGCAATTGTGAAGGACATGGAAGGACATCTATCTAATCTATCTAATTTATCAACTAATAGTATCAGTTAATTTGTTTCAAATTGCATGCAGCAGCATCTTCTTTTTCTTCTCTTTTCTTTTCTTTTCTTTTTCTTTTTTATTGGAGGGCCAACCAACTAAAATATGACTTTTTTTCCTCTCTTTTGGAAATTCCCATGCTAATGTCTAATGTCTGCTGGTTGCTGCTTCCCTTTCATTTTCACTTGCTATACTTTATATACCACTTTCCACTTTTCATTTCAATAAATATCAATCGATCTAGGTTTCCCCGAAATTTTTATTAATATCCAACATTAATAATTAATTTCACAAATATGCACCTTCTTCGCTCTGAATTCCAAAAGTGATCAAACCGAAAATTTTGTTTCCGGTTTCAAGCTCTCTTTCCGCAAAAAAAAGATCCCGGTCTCAAGCTCTCTAAAACCGGAGAATAAATTTCCGGTTTTAGAAACCAGAGATTAAATTTCCAGTTTCATCAATAGAAATCGGGAACAAAATTTGCGGTCTCGGAGTTCTACCCATTTAACGAAAGGCGTACCCTCTCTCTCCCTCACAGCGCACCCTTTCTCTCCCTCACATCTCTCTTTCTCTGATCTCTCTTTGTCTCTTCTCGTCTTCTATCTGACTGTTCGATTAATCAGAACATCAATGCAGGTATTTTTAGTATTTTTATTTACTATTTAATTTGATATTTTAAAATGGTTTAGAATATTATCCGAATAATTTAGAAATTCCAAAATAGTTTAGAATATTGTCTGAATAATTTCAAAATTTCAAAATGGTTTAGAATATTGTCCCAATAATTTAGAAATTCCAAAATAGTTTAGAATATTGTCTGAATAATTTCAAATTTTCAAAATGGTTTAGAATATTGTCCCAATAATTTAGAAATTCCAAAATGTTTTAGAATAATCTCCAAATAATTTAGAAAATTCCAAAATGATTTAGAATATTGTCCGAATAATTTAGGAAATTCTAAAATGGTTTAGAATATTTTAGAAAATTCCAATGGTTCCGAATAATTTTGAACATTCCAAAATGGTTTAGAATATTTTAGAAAATTCCAAATTGGTTTAGAATAATTTAGAAAATTTCAAAATGGTTTAGAAAAAAAAATTAGTCTAAAAATTTCAAACAATTCGGAACAAAATTAATAAAAAAAAAAGTTGGCTCGCTTACTGAGGGTGCGCACCAAAAAAAATAATAAAAAAATCAATTTTGGTGCGCCTCCCCAGTCCGCGCACCAGCTCAATTTGGTGCGCGAAACTGGGTCCGCGTGGGTGATATGAATGAAAAAAAAGTGATGGATGGTATTAATTTAGTATTGATTTTCTGGGTGCTAACTAAAAAAATTTTCGGTATATATTCTCACTTAATTAAAAAATAAATATGAAAAAAGAAAAATATAAGACCTCTGATCATAATAAATAAGAAGAGAACACAAAGTCAGATGTTGATGATGTAAGAATAGGTAAAAAAAAAATCAAAAGTTGTAGTATAGTTTTGACTATATATTATCGTACGTCGTGACAAGAAGCTAGAAACATAAAAACATGCATATATATGTTCTTGTTTTTTTTGTGGAGGAAAAGGCCGTAGAGTAGAGTAGAGTAGGCATCTTCTTTTTGATATGGAAGAAAGGCATCATATATATTTATATATGTTTGTTCTCTTCATACTCCATACTCCATACGTATAGTCTATAGATTTAAGTTGAAATGATTTTAGTTAATAGCGAGTTGATGATAGGAAAGGAACACAACATTGAATTGAATGCTTGGTGCAAGTGGTGCTCTGCTAATGAGGCCAAACATTGCTTGCAACTATTACTCCCATGAACCCATTAAGGCATGCACCCCTCCCTCCCTTGGTATTCTTGTAATTTTACATATTTCAGAGGCCTTTAATTCAGACATGCTTATTCTCTTTCTACCTTTTTCTCTCGAATGGTGTTGGCTACTGCTATTAGTAGTACTACTGTACCAGTTCCAGCACCACCTCTCTCTCTCTCTCTCTCTCATGTAAATTTCTTTTTGACCGTTGCGCTCTCTTCCTCGTTCTATCTCTTTCTCTCTGTGCAAGTGTGCGAGTGTGCGAGTGTGTAATAAGCTTCGTTCCATCTTCACAGATCACAGCTGTGTGTGTGGGTGTGGGTGTGGGTGTGGGTGTGAAGGAAGACTCAAAGTCAGGTACAAAAATAAAATAAAATAAAATAGCTCTCTCTCTCTCTCATTTCTTTATTTTTGTAACAAAAGATAAGATACGATAATAAGATAATCACTAACTTTCCCATTTTTTAATGTGAAACCAATTTCCCATCTTCTCCTTCATTCACACCATATATATTCTTATTCCTTTTTCTTTTCTTTTCTTTCCTTTCTCCAACAACAACAACAACAAGAAGAGCAGCTTTACTTTACTTTTTTTACTTTTTCATTTAATCAATACTGCTTACTGCATACTGCGTCCCTTGCCAGTACACAACCAGAAACACTGTACAATTCTGAATTCCAAGATTTCATTCATTCATTCATTCATTCATTGTCCAATTTAATTCAATTCCATTCACTTCAAATATTCAATTCAATTTCAATTTAACTTCTGTCGGACCCCCCTCAACTTTTCTTCAATTCTCTGTTCTGTCCTTTAGCGAATGGTTGTGTTGTGTTGTGTTGTGTTGTGTTGTCCATAGAATAGAAGAACATTAAAAGCTCTCTCTTGTTTGCTTCTCTTTGCTGCTTTGCTAATTAGCAGCCTTACCTCCTTTATTTTTCATTTCCACTACCCCTCTATTTTCTTAATACTATTCTTTTGCCTTTCTGGTTTCTTCTATCTACTAAAGAGGTACTTTACTTTGCTGCTATCACCTACCGATCTCATATATCATCAATTCAATTCTACAATTATAAGGTTTAGATTTTAGAATTTTTTTTTTTTTTTTTTTAGCTTTTGTTCATTACTTCCCCTGCTTACAAAGTTACAATATGAAATGGTTACTGTTTTTTTGCCCATTTCACTTGTCCTTGATTTTTTTTTTTCTACTTCAATTTTCATGGCTTAAATGTGAAATGAAAACTTGGACCATCTCAATTCATTTGACAGGCAACTCCAACAGCTATGAAGAAAACTTGAATTTTCTGAAAAGGGAAATGGGATGTTCGGCTTCAAGGCTAGAAGACGCAGAAGCAGTGCAACTTTGCAAAGACCGAAAGAATTTTATAAAAGAAGCCCTCGAACAAAGATCGAAATTCGCATCAGGACACATTGCATATATTCAATCCTTGAAAAGGGTCTCCATGGCTATTAACAGATTCATCAATGGAGATTACAAACAGGAATTATTGTTACCTTTCGATCCATATATAACACCACCTCTCCTTTCAAAGAAGCGACCAAGTCTTGAAATTCACCCCGAAAAAAGAAACTTTCATGTAGCCAAGTATTTACGGTCAGAGGGCACTACATCGATCTCTGTGCATGAGCGCCCCCCGCCAGTTGAGACCATAAGAGTTGAATCTCATTTTGCAATGGGTAATGGCAATGCCGATTTTAGGTACATGAGGTCTAGCAGCCATGCACCGGTAACTGTGCAAGAGAGGCACCAACCAGCCGAGGCCATAAGAATCGAATCGTACTTCCCAATGGAGAACAATTATGGCATTGATGGTTTCATTGATGCGTCGAGTTACAGTAATACGGCAGCTTCTTCATCTTATGATAACGGGTCGGGTGTGGATAGCTATCCTCCTCCTTCACCGCAAAACTCACAATGGGACTTCTTTTGGAACCCGTTCTCTTCTCTGGAAAATAATTACACATACCCTAACCCTAGTTATAGTGGTTACGACAGGATTATCAGCGATGATGATGTGGCGGGTCTACAGCGGGTGCGGGAACAAGAGGGTATACCAGAATTAGAAGAGGATATAAATTCAGTTGAAATGGAATCAGCTGAAGAATCAGATGAGGAGGGAGAGACAATAGAAGATGAAACTGAAGGGGAGTTTGATTTCAGAATCAACGGTCGAGAATCGGGCTTCAAATCAAAAAAACCTGGTGACATGTGTAACGGTTCTATTCGTAATAATAACGTAAAGCAGGAGATGAAAGGGTTTCAGAATAAAGGCATGGATAGTGTGGAGGTGGTATCAGAGGCAAGTAGAGGGGTAGATGTCAAATTAAAGGGAGAGGAAAGAGAAAAGAAGGAATTGGTAAGAGACTGTAAAAAAGAAGTAGAGGAGAGTAAGCCAGGATTTATGATTTACATGAATAGGAGACCTTTATGTTTGGCAGAAGTGATGAGTGAGATTGAATTGCAATTTGAGAGAGCTTCTGATGCAGCTCATGAGATAACGGGTTTGTTGGAAGCGGGTCGGGTTCAATCAAATCAACTCTGTTCCACTCCAAGTGATCTTGCTGGTTTGCTTTTTATATTACTTTATTTTTGGACCTTTGTTTCATCTTTTATGTATGGCTTCTTAGTATAAATGCGATATTTTGGATTGTAGTACCAGTATCAGTAATCGGATGACAGACAATAATATCTTATTGGTACAAAAACTAATAACAAGCTAAAACCAAATTGCAATATGCCAGTTTTAGTTTGGTAACCCTATGTAAAGGTAATATGCCTGTAAACAAGATTTTCTCTCTGTCTTGTTTGTTCATGTCTGGCTGCAATAAATTAATATAAGTTTTATTTTTTTTATTATTTAATTGAAGCTAAAATATTAAATCCGGTTGCATTGTTTCGGTCGGGTTCATCTCGTTCGTCATCTTCTCGTTTTTTTATGGGGTCGACCAGCTCCAGAGAGGATGCATTTGATACGAGCAGCTGCTTCTCTGACACCTCATCAGTGACATCCACCAGTCACCAATCCACATTGGATAGGCTCTATGTATGGGAGAAGAAATTATATCATGAAGTCAAGGTGCATACATAATACATATTTAAGCAAGCATTCAGATATCCATCTAATTTTATGTATGCAATGAGTACTCATTGGAATGATTTTTTTTTTTTTTTTTTTTTTTTATGCTTAATAATTAGGCAGGAGAGAAAATAAGAATAGAGTATGAGAAGAAGATGCATCAATTCAGAAACCAAGACATTGCGGGAGTAGAACCATCATCGGTCGAGAAAACAAGAGCTGCACTACAAAATCTACAAACAAGGCTAAAGGTGTCATTTCACTCGGTTCAATCCATATCGAGACGTATCGAGACACTAAGAGATGAAGAGCTGTACCCTCAGCTAATGGACTTGTTGCACGGGTACTACTTACTAGTGATGTTCTTCTAACTTCTTCTAACTTCTTCCTTCTTCTTTTTAGGTTGATTTATTGGAAACAGACATTGCTTTCTTGATTTAATTTGGGTTTGTTTGTTTGGTACAGGATAGAGAGGATGTGGCGAGCCATGTCAGAGTGTCACCGAATCCAAAAACGCACAATAGATGAGGCAAAACCTCTAATATTTTCCTCCAACGCCTCCTTGTTTGCATCCACCCTGGACCCTGCCATGTCAATCCCGCCTCATGTGGGCCCCGCAGCTGCAGCTCTAGAGGCAGAACTGAAGAGCTGGCGCCGGGCATTCTCAGGCTGGGTCTATGCCCAGCAGGCCTACGCCTCGGCACTGTTGGGCTGGGCCCAGCGGTGCTGCGGAGCTCGCCGCCAGGACGAAAGCATGGCGGGATGTGATGGCGATGAGGTGGCATCAAGGATGTTGAGGACGTGTTGGAGGTGGGTGCGGGGGATGGAGGGGGTGAGTGGGGCCCAGGTGATGGATGGGCTGGACTTTTTCGCTGCGGGCATTGGGTCGGTGTGCATGGGGATAGCGAAGTCGGCGGAGGAGAGGAAGGATCAGACAATGCCGGTGCCGGTGCCAGTGGCAGTGCCAGTGCCAGGAATAGGGGAAGGGGGGGAGGAGGTGGTAGTGCAGATGGCAGGGCGGGTGGTGTTTGCAGGACTGTCAGTGGCGGTGAGCGCGCTGGGGGAGTATGCGGCAGAGTCAGCGGGGAAGTATGAAGGGGTGTTGAGGAGGTGCAAGGAGGAGGAGGAGGAGGAGAAGGGTTTAGGGGCTAGAACCCTGAATTAATTAATTTGTAAATATGTACTGGTCACTACTCACTAGTCAGCTTGAGCTTCCATTTCATTTTTCCCTTTTATTTTATTTTATTTTAATTTGGTGGTCCTTTTGGGGTGAGGGGGAGAAAGAATTAATTCAATTATGTTTCTGATTAAACAAATCTGCAATGGTGGATCAGGATGGGTGAGGTGAGGGTACGTAGTAAATCTCAATCAAATTTATTTTATTTTGAGAATGACGCAAGTGATTATGAGTTAGTTATGAGAAACAAACAAAATTCCATCGCATAATAAATTAGCTTATGATGAAGGAACAAGGATGGATGAGAAATGAGAATATGAGATGATGGAATTCTTTAATTTAATATATAGCTCCGCCTCCCTTCGCTTCTCCATGCACAATATTATGACTGAGAACCGACCTATTCCTATTCCCAGCCCAATAAATATATATAAGTAAATAAATAGCACAAGTTTGTTATTGGTCTGGACTGGACCAAAACCCAAAATGAATCAATTATTTTGTTAATTTTGGGCCTTGGAGCCTCCTGAGTCCTGACCCAGTCAAGTCAGCCTGTCGCCGTCAACGCCATCGCCTAGTCATCCCTAGTCATCCAGGATGGATGGGGGTCCCCGTTATCTGACACGACACGTGCCTCTCCTTCCTCATATAATAAAACCAAAAACTGACTGCCACGTGTCATTCCCACTTCACTCCACTGCCTCCCTTCCGGTGGACCCACATCGGGTGAGCGAGCTGTTATTGTAACGCCAAACCATTATTTTACTTCTCTCTCTCTTCTAACTATCCTTCTTCCTTCTTCGTTCCCAAATTTTTACTAATATCCAAAATAAATAAATAATTAATTTCACGCCGAAGAATTCAAAAAATATCCAAACAGAAAATTTTTCGCACAAAATTTATTTAATAAACAAAATTGCACAAAACTAAAATAAGGAAAGGACAGATTGGATAGTGTTTACTTTTCGCACCTACTACTATTATTTTATATAATCTAAACGTATGTCTTTTTCTTCAAAATATTGTTCACCGTTAATTTAATATTTTATTACCAATAGTCAAATACTACTCAAATTAATAATATTTGTAAACAGTGTTATACTCAAATAAAATTTGCACTATTTAGAATAAAAGGGGATCAATTGTGAATTTTCTTATTATCACAATCTTAACAGCCTTCAAAAATAAAACTTAAATTCAAAATCTAACATTATGGACATAATTTATATTGCCCACATAATATATCCATGCCATAAAAACATGAAAGATTTTATAAATGTTTCACTATGCATTAAAGTAACATTATGAAAGATTTTAACGCTCATTGAAGCATCATCAAGTAATACTTTAATTAATTGCATGAAATTTAATCGTTAGGTTATCTACGTCATCATTGCCAAAATCGTCAAAATAACTATTGTCAATTGATCCCTTATCTTTAAAATGACACGAGATTTAAACTCTTCTCGCAACAGATATTGAATTTTAAATTTGTGACATCCTATATATATGTATAGGATAGTGCCTTAATTAATTTAATTGTGTTTGACATGATTATCTAATTAATGATGCATTGTGTTTCGAAAGATGTTTTTATTAAGGTCTAAAATAACTTGGTCAACTGTTATTCGAATTTTTAAGTAATATTTTTCGTCCATTATGTGAAAATAAAAAAAGGTTTGAAAGTTGTTTGGTTAATTCTGCAAAGATAGATGGATAGATGGATAGATAGATATTTTGGTTTGGGTTGAAGTTGAAGTATGAATTGAGTAGTAAAATAAGGTAAATTAAGAAAGAAAAAGGGATTGAACTATTGAAGTATGGCTGCTGACGTCATCCGATTGGCAATTACCAACTGAAACGCGCAATCACAAGCTAACACAAAAACAATTACTTTCTTTTCACTGTTAACGAAAGAAAGGAGATCTAATAGGAGATGCCATGTCAGATAGAATAGGGATTAGGGAGTTAGATATATTCAAATTTAAGACGTACCGGTACCGGTAGAATACATATTTTATCTTTCTTATTCTTATTCCATCTAATTAGAATATAAAGGAGTCTTAGTTGTTTTTGTGTTTCATTATGTCATTATCATTTCACTAAGTTTAATTTCCAACAAATCCTGTACTTATATATTCACTAAATTTCAACACAATCATATATGATGCGACGAGAACATCTTAAGTAAAGAAAGATATAATAAAAACATATATAATATATATACATATATTGAATAGGGTTAAAATGCAACATTAGTTTTGTACCCCAACTATAGTCCACATCTCTATCTCTGTTTTTAACTTTCAAACAGTTGATCCAAACCACTTAACATGATTTCCATATTAAAATGTTTCATATTTTTTGAATTTCTTTACTATTTTTTAGATAGGTAGAAAATCATTGTTTTTGAATAATCGAGAAGTAGTGATTTTGTACATATCTAAAAAATAGTAAAATTTTTTCAAAAAATATAAAATTTGATCTCTAAATAAATTTTAATATTGAGATCATGTTGAGCGGTTCGGATCGACTGTTTCAACTTTAATAATAGAGATAAAAATGTAGAGCATAGTTGAGGCACAAAATCAAAATGCATTTTAACTCTGCTCATATATATCTACGTACGTAGACCTTTTCATGTATTGGATCATAATTTAATTATTTATAAGTCACTTGAAACTTAAAAAGATAGTTGTGTCACTCTAATGGATGAAACTATATATAGGATGCTTAGCTCCATCTTTAATATAAGAAAATAAAATAAATCATTATTTTACCGTGTCAACTGTCAAGTATCTGGACAAGCATATGGAATAGAAGATTATCTTTGAAAAGAAAGAAGATAACGAGAGACACGTCAGGAAACATCTTGGGGGGACACGGTGGAGGAAGGCGCGAAGCAGCTTTCTTAAGAAAATGCGACCGGGAACGGAGGTCGGAGGCCAAAAGTGTCACTTCACAAGTCCGAGCAATTTCGCGCTATGTTTCCATATTCATGACCGTGGGATGAACAGAATCCAAATCTCTGCAGCGCTGCGTCTCCTGTTGAAAGTTGAAACGTGTCCGAAAAAGGGTATTTAAGTCATTTCTGTGTAGGTAATTTCACCGGAAAATTCCACAATCGGATGCTGAGCTTGCGTACAGGCGCGGTGTATACTTTCTTGCCTGATCCATTCAGTACGTAATTATCCCATTAGGGATAAAGTCAGTGACTGCTCAGAGCCCAAAGAGTCACTTGTCATTGGTTCGGGCCATAACTGCTGAGCCGCGCCTAGGCGAGGAAAGGAGGGAGTAGAGAGGGTTTTAGAAGCGACATTTATCGAGTTTCGAGCTGGGAAGAGAGAGAGAGAGAGAGAGAGAAAGAAATAGAAGACTAAAAACACAAATAAACAGAGCGAAACAGCCTCACCGCACCGCTCTCTTTCTTTCTTTCTTTTACCTCTTCTCTCTTAATTGACTCTTCTCTTCACCGAGCAAAGGAAGGAACCTACCTAGGGTTTGTTTGTTTGGATTCCTCTCCTCTCCTCTCCTCTCCTCTCCTAACATCAGGTGAAGGTGATCATCCTCTCTTTTTTATTTCTTTTCTTTCCTTTGCCTATATATGTTGGACAACTTTTAGGGTTTATGATCAGCAAACCAATCGTCATATTATATTGCGATTTCTTACCAAGCTGGTGTTCTCTCAGTTTACCTGCTCGTATCCTGCCTCTTGCAGCTGTTATTATACCATATTATTTATTTTCATCTGGACTGTCTCTGAAAAGAAAAGGGAAAGGTGAAGCAATCAGCTTGGGAGCTGATAGCTTCAATTCCTGTCTAAAAAGGAGGTTATCAATCTTACCTTGCGGTTAATTGGCTTCCAATTGAGTCCTCATTTGATAACTTAACTTTAGGGTTTAACCCTCTCTGGTCAAGTTGGGGAATTCTTTTGTACCAATTATGCCGAGCCAATTATGTTCTTGTTTAATGGTATTTTAACTTCTCTTATACACCTTTGTCAATTCCTGAACATTATTTGGGGAGTTCAGTCTCAAACCACTTGTTTTCAAATTTCAGATGATGTAATTTGCTTAATGGTTAAGATATTGCTTCATTTGACCATCTTATAATTTATCCAGCTACTAATTGTCACCAAATTGTAGATGTCATCACAATTGAACTTTTTTATCAGTTAATATAAATCAATGTTTAAGTAATATTTAGTGTCACCCAGTAAATCTTTTTGTTTGAGACTTTGTGTAAATTATACCTTGTTTTGCTTCTCCTGCTGGTATGCTGCCTAATTGTCTTGTTATAATGTATAATGTTGCTGCTTGTGACTTTTCCAGGGAGCACTGCATCATTGATCCTCTCCAGCTCACTGCAAGTAATTGAAATGTTGTGATGGCAACAGAGAGCCCAGTAAGACTAGTCACTGCTAGTGGGTCCCCCAGCTGGTCCCCTGGCGGTCTTCCAACTGAAGAAATTGGATACCATTCCAATGCAGCCACACAAATTCACGGTAGCTGGAGAGAGCGTGAATCGGTACCAAGGCGGAGTGGCAGTGCCCCACCAAACATAGAAGGCTCATGGACTGCACTTACAGGCCTGATGGGGCCACATAATTCCTCTTCCTCTTATGAAGAAACTTTGCAAAGTTTGAGCAAATCTGACGAAGAGAGCTTGCGTGCAAATCCAGCGTATTTGGAGTATTACAATTTAAAGGTGAACCTGAACCCTAGGTTACCTCCTCCTCTGATTAACCGAGAGGGGCGCCATTTGATGCACAAAATTTACAGTAGCTCTTCACTAGACGATACAAGTGAAAGTGGTGCTAGTACAAATAAAGGACCTCTGTTCATACCAAGATCGGTGCTTTCTACACACAAGGAAGAACCAGAGGATGAGAGGTCCCCTTGGTTGGATTCAGGTGGATCCAGTTCAGGTACAGCATCTGAGACACGTAACCAGGAGGTTGCTGATTACATTCAGGTAATCTTTTTTGTTCTTTTCACTTTTTTTTACCTGTATTGTTTTCTTGACTTTGGATGATGCCATATAAAGTGAAGTTTTTGTTGCAGGATGAATATGCAGGGCCTCCATCTCCATTGTATGAAAGCCCATCGCATCCATCAAGCAGCAACTCAACTGTTACGCCACCAGAGCCTGACACACACCAGTCACATACTAACCCTAGCTCTACTCCTCATCTGGCTTCTTCTAGTCTCTCAGAATCATCATCTAAGAAACCTCCCGGTCAAAGAGGGAAATCAATCTCTGACACAAAACCAACACTGCTAAATTTACTCCCAGCAGCTGGACTACAATCGTCTGAAGTTGGTATTACTGATCTCCAGAGACTAGAGGCTGAAATGATGGCCTTAAGTGTAAATTTTCCTGGCCAGACAAATCAATTAAAATCACAGCAATACCCTCTTGCTCAGTTACCTTTTCTTCCACGGGTCGATTCGCAACCTGTTTTACAACAGGCTGGAATGACAACCCCTTTCTACACATCAGCAAGTAACCTTGCAAATCTCGGAGCAGCATCGTTTTACCCTCCTCAAAATCCTAATCCATCGGCCTTTTTCAACCCGCAATATGGTTTCACTGGGTACCCGTTAAGCCCTAACTTCATTCCTCCTGTTATTACCGGGTTTGGCCCTCAGAGCCCAGTTGCATCAAGTGGAGCAGAGTTTGTTCAGCCATACAAGTACTATGGCCATATGGGTGGGTTGCCGGTACAACCTCCTCCTGTACCTGACCCTAGCTATATGCAATTTTACCCACTTCAGCAAGCTATGAATGTCTATCCAAGTGCCAGTCCATATAATACAGTACCTACAAGACCCCAACCCCCTTCTAATACAGTTGTGACTGTTGCTACCGAGACTTTTGATCCACACAAGGTGCACCAACCGGGCCCCTTCTCTCCTGGTGTCAGATCCGTTAGCATGAGCCCATTGAATGTCAGAAAGGGGCCACACACAAACTTCTCCGGGTACCAAATGGGGTCGCAGATGCACTACCAGAGTGCCAGCCCAAGGAGGAATGAGAATCTGAGGATGCATCAAACTGATTTTCAGAATGTGACGAAGCATGATGAAACAAAACAGTGCTCCTTTCTGGAAGAGCTGAAAACCAATCGTAACCGTCGGCTTGAGCTGTCGGATATTACTGGGCGCATAGTAGAGTTCAGGTAACCTTCAATCAATCTACCAGTGTTCTTGTTGTTCTTTCATTTTTTTTATTGCAAGAAGGAAAGCTGATGTTATTTTTTAAAACTTGTCGTCTGTGGTGGCAGTGCTGATCAGCATGGAAGCAGATTCATACAGCAGAAACTGGAGAACTCCAGTCCAGAGGAGAAGGCAGCAGTTTTCAGCGAGATACTTCCTCATGCCACGTCTCTCATGACCGATGTATTTGGCAATTATGTTATTCAGAAGGTGTTTGTTTCTTTACTTCTCATCCTTTTTTACTTTGTGTTTATTGTGTGCAAATGTGTGTGTTGAGTATATAATTTGTTATTTATTGTGTGTGCAGTTTTTTGAGTATGGAAGCATAGAACAGCGGAGAGAACTAGCAAACAAGCTGGTTGGCCATATCTTGCCACTTAGCTTACAGATGTACGGCTGCCGTGTCATCCAGAAGGTACATACACGTGCCAAGTGCCAACAACATAGATAGTTTGCATTTTTTTTTTGTTTTATACAAATTTGTAATTGATCAATTCTACTATACAAATATGTTGGGATAATTGGATTATGGTTGTAGGCCTTGGAGGTGATAGAGCCAGAGCAGAAGTGGCAGCTGGTGCGAGAATTGGAGGGGCATGAGATGCAGTGTGTGCGGGACCAGAATGGCAATCACGTCATACAGAAGTGCATAGAGTGGGTCCCTGTGGAGCATATCGGCTTCATTATCACGGCTTTTCGTGGCCAGGTTGCCTCTCTTTCCATGCACCCATATGGTTGCCGTGTCATCCAGGTTGGTTGCTTCTCTCTCTCTATTTCATTTAGTTGGTATTTGAGTATGAAAATGAAAATGAAAATGAAAATGAAAATGAAAACAGAGGGTGTTGGAGCATTGCACAGGAAATGCACTGGGGCAGTGCATAGTGGATGAGATTCTGCAATCTGCTTGCACCCTTGCTCAGGACCAGTATGGCAATTATGTCACCCAGGTTTCAACACGCTCAAACTATCCTCTCATTTATTTATTGCATATGTGAATCTACTACTTGTGGGCAGTTACATTATATAATATGGCCTGCATTTTTCGATTGAATGCATAAAGCATGTGCTGGAGAAGGGGAAGGAGGAGGAGAGGAATCAGATAATAGAAAAGCTGGCGAGCCAGGTGGTGAGCATGAGTCAGAACAAGTATGCGTCCAACGTGATTGAGAAGTGCTTCCAGTGTGCTGGCCCCACCCACAGAGACATCCTCATCCGCCAAATCATCCAGCAAACCGATGGAAACGATGCACTCCTTGTCTGTACTTTTACTTCCTTTGGTTCTCCATTTAATATAGATATCATTATCATGTGTGTTAATGTTAATGTTAATGATGATGTGAATTATCATTAGCAGGGGATGATGAAGGACCAGTACGCCAACTATGTGGTGCAGAAGATTCTTGACACATGCAACGACCAGCAAAGGGATGTGCTGATAGGGCGCATCAGGGCCAGTCTCTCGTCCCTGCGCAAGTTCACCTATGGCAAGCACATTGTTGCGCGGGTTGAGCAGCTCATGTCTGAAGGTGCTCTAAACATTCTTTCATTCTTTCTTCCTCTTCCTCTTCCTCTTCCTCGTCATTTTAAAGCAACCCAACCACTCTCTTCTCTTCTACATTATGAATGAATGCACCATTTGATTGTGTTACTTTTGTGTTGCAGGCCCCTGATGAATGAAAAGAAGAAGGGATTGAAGGGGGGCAGGGGCTAACTTGTGACATTGAAAAAAGAAAGAAAGAAAGAATTGTACAGATAGTGGTGGATAAGTTATAGTTAGGAGGTAGTCAGTCAGTCAGTCTCTTTAGCTGTCAGTTGGTGTGTATGTATTGTGTTGTATTGTATTGGTATTTGATGTTTTTTCTTTTCTTTTGCTCAAGCTGGTTAAAGCCCTCAACCATATATTATAAATATGCAATAGTTGTGTGTGACGATGAAAATGAAACAGATTTAGAAATAGCATCCCATGGGCTATTTATTTGTATTGTAATTTTTATTTTTATTTTCATTTTCATTAGCTTGGCTGGCTTTGTTTAGAATTTAGATGCGTCTGCTTGGCTTGAAATTCCCCTATTATTCATGCATACAATTCCTGCCTGACAATTCAATTCATACAAAGTAAAGAGATGGAAGAGATGCTACACCTGCCATCAAAATCAAAATAAAAAGCAAAGGGATGGAAGATCAAGATATACGCTCCATGTTGAAACACAGAAGCTAGAAAAAGATAACTAAAATAGTCCATTCAACATAGCAGAACAATTCTCATCACAAAAAGTACCAAGCTCTTCTTTACCTAAAACATAAAATCATTAAAATTCCATGAAACAAAAAACCAAAAGCGCGATTAATCAAAGAGGGAGAAACCCATGTCATCATCACTCTCCTCTTTCTCTTCCTCCTTTTTCTCTTCCTTCTTTTCCTCTGCAGCAGCAGATCCACCGCCAGATGCAGCTGCTGCACCGGCAGATGCACCACCTCCACCAATAAATGCACCTCCACCGCAGCCGCCTCCAATTATCACCTGCAACGTAATATTAGTTCATCTACTATGTAATCTGGATGAATGATCGGAGAAAGAGAATGAATAATTACCTGAAAGACGGCGGAGTCGGGTGTGACGAGGGAAAAGGAGGACTGGACGCCGCCGGAGGAGTCGACGGAAGAGGCGGACTGAACGAGGCGGCGCTGCAGGGAGTAGATATCAGCGTCGGAGGTTTCCTCAACCTGCGGCGAGTCGGAGATCTGCTTGGCGCTCCACTCACCACCACCGCTCCTGCACACGAATGTGAACACTCCCATGTTTTAATTCTTCTCTTTCTCTTTCTCTTTCTCTTCTCTGATCTGAGGATTGTGCGGCGGCTCTGACCAACAAAACGAAAACGAAAACCCTACTCTTTATATACTTGATAACTTCATATGCTTGCTAGTGAATTCGGATGAGAATGAGATTAGAAAATAAAAGACTAACGTTAGATAGATAGATCTATCTATGATGGGCATGGGCTACACTTCCACCCACCCTACAATACATACACATGCCTTGTCTCAATCCAATTCCAATTTCAATAATGGGCTTCATCACCAGACCGGCCCACAGCCCACTACCCCTAACCCCACGGATGGGCCCAGCCTTTCAGACCCAGAAATACCGATGCATTCAACATGTTGTACATATATAGATACTCCATATATATTTTATTTTATTTGCTTAAAATATGATGTATACTCTTCACATTGACATTGACATTGACATTGACATTGATCTAATAAATCTTTGTACAAGTATTAACTAATATATATTAGGACTATAATTGTGAGCTGACGTTATTTATTTACTTTGAATGAGTAAAATGCGTTAAATATTATGTAAGTGAATTACTACTGGTTATCTTGTGTATACTTTGATGTAATTTATACTTTCAAAATTGATCTAATAAATATTTGGACAAGTATTAGGTTATATATGAAGTACCACTGTCAGTTTTGTTAATTTAATCACTTGAAATGAGTTCAAAATTAACCAAATATATCTAGGATACATACAACATATTGTAACATGCATGTTTCATAAAAATTGATTTATGCTTTCAAAATTATTCCAATAGATAATATTTGCACAAGTACTTATAAATTATGAATAAAACAAATTGCTATATATTTTTTGATTAAAAAGGTCTAAGCCCATTTCATTACTGAAACTTTTAAGTTACAGAAAATGACAATCAGGTATATCTCACGTTCAAAATGATATCCCGAGTACTATAGATCCAACCGCTATATAAGGCACCAATAACAACAGATATCCAGCAATATAAAGGGAGCCACATCAGGGTTGAGACTAAGCCACACATAGGGGATAAGAAAAGTATTACTAAAGCTTGGCAAAATAAAAACAAAAATATCCATTGGTCACGCATCGGCCAGAGTGGAGTCCCTGTCATAAATCACGAGCTGACCAGCATTCTCCAGCAGCGGGTCGTCATCAGTCGGTGCCAGATATTAATGGGGATCGCATCCGTATCTACCGGGAGCCATAGTGCAGTCTCTGCCTGAATCCTTGGCATCACATGACCTGTCCAATATTGAATTAAAGAGAGAATGAGAAATATGATTTGCCTTGGGAATTTAATGGCATTAGTACTAAAGCAGAGATCGTTTCAGTGTTTCCACGAAGTCCAACAAACAACACTAACAACTAATAAAAAGCCAATTTTAGATTGAGTTGGTATTTAATTTGCAAAGTGAAGGATGTCAAAAAGCTTATTCCAAGAAGGACTGAGGTGCTAGCATGCGCCCAACCAGAACCAGACTTGTTTGGCGAGGGAGCATCGAACAAATAAATGGTCCATAGTCTCAAGTTGACCACAGAATTGGCAATTAGTGAATCCTGTCCATCCTCGCTTCGTCAATTTATTCTTGGTGAAATTTTTTTTTGTGGGTAAGTCACGTGTAAATTCGTATTTTCAAAGATACAAATAAGAACCACTACAGTAAAAGACTGATTAGGAAGTTTTCCTAAAAAATTAACAAACTGCTATATATATAGAATTCTCCCCCGTTGCATCAATATTAATTATAAACAGTTGTAAACACACACACATTTGAATTTGATTGGTGTGCTTGGTTGACCTTTAACATCACGCTTTAGTCAAGGGGACACATCAATCTTATACATGTCCCCATCACATGTCAAGTAATAGTAAAAACAGACCAACTAAAATAGAAGCATTTCGGTTTCACATACTGTTTTATTTTATTTTCTTTTAATTATACCACCAATTGCTTTATTTTCTGAATTACAATTATACCACCAATTTATTTTCTGTTTTATCACACCACCAATATATTTTTTTTTAATTATACGGTTTCACAATGAATGGTGGACTGTTTTCTATTATACCACCAATTGCTTTATTGTCTGAGTTAGAATCTAAAATTTAAATTCAATTGCTTTACTTTATTTTTTTTAATTAGAATCTAAATTTTAAATGATGAATCAGAATCTTTGATCTTGATTTTTTTTTTTTTTATATTCTTCACACTTATTTTCTATAACATCAGAGGGCAAAAACTGAAAGTACTAAAATTAGTCTATTAATTGCATTAATTAACATTAGCTATAATGTATGTTTTTTTTTCATATATCGCTCGTAATTAAGAAAAAACAGGATCCGAATTTAATTTTTTTTTAAATATTAGTATGAAAAATATTATAGCAGTATGTGGCTCAAACAACCGACATTTTTATTAGCATCCAAAGTTTAATAGAAATTAATTAATATATTCAGATCCCCTGAGTTTGTATAAAAATACCTCTACCGGCCATTTTCTGGTCGATACCCAATTTAATCAACTACCGGCCAGAAAATGATCGGTTCCCTGTTTAATTCATTACCGTTTAGAAAATGACCGGTACCTTTGCTATATATATGTGTGGAGGGTTGGCCGAATTTCTCACCATTTATTTCATCAAATTTTACACTATCTCTCCTCAGTTGAGCTATTTCTCCTAGATTTCTCCATCTCTTCCCAAATTTGCAAGTAAGTCCTTCTAATTTTTTAAAAATTCATTTTTGGTGCAAAATGGTTGTAAAATGTTAGGATTTGTTAGTAATGTACCAAAATTAGAATAATTTAGTTGTAATTAGTGTTAAATCCGTTGTAGTTAGTTTTAATTATAAAATTTAGTATAGTTTAGAGTAATTAGTCAAATTTAGGGTTTAGGGTAATTTATTGTAATTTATTATAATTAGCATAGTTGACAATCTTTTAGCGTATTTTAGTATTTTTTACCATAATTAGGATCATTAAGCATATAGTGCAATTTAGCATGATTAAGATAAATAGACCATTATATTATTTTAGCCAATTATATCATATTTTAGATTATTTTAACCTATTATAAGCTGAAATTAGGTTATTTTAGCCTATTATAACATATTTTAGGTTATTTTAACTGCAAGTGGCTTATTTTAGCATGTCTGAGCATAATTTAGCCTATTTTGGCATTTTCTACATATTTTTACCGAATTAGGCTATTTTAGCATATTATAGCATATTTTAGGTTATTTTAACCGTAATTAGTCTATTTTAGCATGTTTTAGCATAATTAAGCATATTTTGGCCTTTTTGACATATTTTACTGAAATTAGGCTATTTTAGTACCGAATTAGGGTTTAGGGTTTACTTAGTGTAAGTTAATAGAATTTTATTTTTGACATTAGGATGGCTAGAGGACGGCCTAGGACTTGGCCTAGGACAGCCAATCGAGACTAGCAGCACAGAGCATTTTAGTCCTCTCCTATGGATGCCCCACCGCAAGCACCCAGTCTTACTGGCTTCTCATGAGGTACGTATTTTTTTTAGCCTTTTTTAAATTTTGTTGAGTTTAAATTTTATTATGTTCACCATTTGGATTACTTTTCTCAACGCAGGATACGTTTCTTTTAGATGTGAAGTACCAGTGCATTCACATGTAGTACTGTTGGGTAATTCGGCCGCAAATTTCTATTTTTCGGGAAAAGCCGCGAAATTCTGCACGAAAATTTTCTGCGGAATTATGTTTGAGAATTTATCTTGCCAAATTACTTTTCAAGAAAATTTTCTGATAAATTCTGCTCGGGAAATTTACCGCGAAATTTTGACTAGGCTTACGGTACGGAAAGAACGTAAAATCAAAATTTCAGATTCTACCATAAGCCGAGGATCTACTTCCTGATTGATTTCTAAAATAATATTTATTTAACATTTAAATAAATTAACTAATATTTGTACCTTTTAAAAATTCAAATTGGAATGTAGTATAACTCGGTTACGTAGCATCAGACGTCTGATGCCTCTATCAGTCGTCCACTAGGAACAACCAGAGAGTCGGTATTTCTTTTGCCAGAAATACTATACCGACTATTTGCTTAAAACACTATTCACAACTCGCAAGAATATACGTGGATTACGTATTTCTTTCTTTTCCATGCAAATCACTATTTGAGAGGAAACACGAGAAAGAGAAAATTATAACCGAATCGAATCGAGTTCTATTTTTCTTCTCACCCCTCGTGCCTTTATATAGGGTATGAAGTCAGTTTCAAAATGACCAAAAGGCCCCTCTAAGGTCGATTCCGAGGTGAAAAGATAATTTTGCCCTTTGGCCCAAAATTCAATTGAATCAATTTGGGCTTTTAATTTAAATTCTAAATTTAAATTAGGCCCAAATTCAGATGGGCTTTTGACCCAAAATATTAATTAATAATTAATATTTATAATCCATTTATTATCAATATAATTATTCTGAATAATTATATTTTTTTGCGACTGTTGTTGCGATAAATTTATACAACGTGTCGTACACGCTTATAAATTTAATCTGTTTAAGCTTGTCATCTTTATGACATTTATTTATTAATTATAACACTTTATAATTAATTAATAATTTAATTATCTGATTACTTTTCTATTGGTGTGACCCGATAGGATCTGTGCTATGTTGGTAATAAAATTAAAACTCCTTTTAATTCTATAAATCATAAGCGGCATTTGGCAGAATGCATTATGACTACCCAATTGACACAGATGATCTTGTATAGTACAATATCACGATCCAGTAAATAATTTACTCGTGTTAATTCTTATGTCTCATAGTATCAGATCAGTTTCAAGGTAGGTATGTGTTATCTTTACAAACTTAATCTTTTCTCGATCTTAAGTAGATTATCAAATATGATTAACTCTTTAATCATACCGCGCGCTGATAACCCTACTTCATCATGAGGCGTAGTGATACTATCACCCGTAATGTATACGAGGGATAATAGTAGTCTTGGTGAACATCTCGCCTCCGCACAAGTCATGTATACTGAAATGTCATCTGTGTAGCTACTTTTTACGGATAGCGTTGAACAACACTCACGAATACACACTTCTCATGTAGGAAAGACGAATCACCTCATACTTTAGAACTTAACACTGAATGAAACATTAATGACACGAACATAATTCCATTTAACGTTTCATTTAGGGTTTGTCAAATACCATGTTCTCTAACATGTATCTATGTGATTAAAATGACAACTCTTTGTCTATGATTTGTAAAACTTAACCATCATTTAATCCACATACTAACCTTTGATTGTTCAATTAGTGTTCTTTGTTAATTACCACGGTTAGTGACTTTTAAGAGTATTTATCATCTATATTATGGAGTTCTACAATTTCAAGTAATGAACTCGAAATGATTCATAAATGCGATAAATCTCAAAGAACAAAATGATATCTTTATTAATCATCCATTACATAAACAAATATATAGAATAAAATTACCCTATGATTGACTTCTAGATTATTACACTAACAAGTACTACTCGGTGATGGACCAGTACCTCATAAATCTTGACCTCTACCAGGTTGTGGACATCTTACGGACTGGGAGTGGCATCATCAATTCATCTCTCATCGCAGGACTGGTGGAGTGATGGAGTCCCGAGACGCACACGTTCCACATGCCATTCGGAGAGATGACAGTGACACTCCAAGATGTGAGTGCCCTTTGGGGTTTGCTTATCAGTGGCACCCCCATTGGTGGCATATTTGACAGCGCTGGGTTTGTTGCTCAGATCGAGGAGTTGTTGGGAGCTGATTCTCACTCTCTCATTGAGGATCGTGGGAAGTCCAAATTTCATCTGAGAATGAAGAAGTTGCGAGAGCACTTCAGCCCGGGTCTAACAGCAAATTCCACTAATGAGCAGATTTAGAGGTAAAAACTATAATTGTTTCTTCTATTACATTTGTTATTAACTTTATATTATCTGTTTTGTATTGCAGATATACATGGGGTTTCGTGATGGACCTATTTGGTTCTATCATGTTTGCTTATTCTAACGGTGATATGATGCTGATGATGAGCAGCCGTCGCTGTACAACTGGGGTGGGGCTGTCCTAGCCCATATGTACTCCCACATGTGCTGTAGTTGTAAGGTAAGTCTTTAACTTTTTTCTTACTTAATTATTTAATCAACCAATCCAAATACCCTGACGGCTAAAATTCTTAAAAATGAAGAAGGATAAGAAGCAGATGTTTGGGCCGGTACTTTTGCTTCAGCACTGGTCATGGTCATGGCTACTGGTGGGCCGGCCTATCCCAAATGAGCCTCCGGTATGGAGCACCCGACAATCTCAGATGCCTGGCATACGCTAAGAAGTGGCACGGTCCTCATAACTACGTTGATCGGGCCCATGGTAGTACCATTGGTATCAGGCCAGTCCGTTCAGAGCTACAGAGTTTGGCTGCAGATTTTGTTCAGTGGACACCGTACGACCAGTTGTACGAGGATGAGCAGTTGTCCGGGATTTGTCTGCAGCAGCGGGAGAGATGATACTATAGAGGTCCGCTCGTACACTTCTGGATAGTGGAGCACCACTATCCAGATCGGGTACTCCGTCAGTTTGGACATGCGCCGTTGATTCCCACAGACCCATCTTTGTGGAGTTCCACCATCAAAGATCTACACAAGTAAGTAGTATCCTATTATCTATCATCCCATATTACTTGATAGTTTTGTATCGCAACTAACGTATTCTTTACAAGACTAGCCACTTAAGGCGACTGGAGCGACCATTTTCAGGAGTACTACACTAGGGCGGAGGCTCCGGGGCAGTGCGACTTTTATCAGATGTCAGATGAGCTCACGCAGACTCCGGGACATCCCCTGTTGAGGTATGAGGCTTGGTGCTTGCGGGTCTGTATGACCATCGTATATCTGCAGGGTGATTACGGTGCCCGTTTATGCGACAGGGTCAAAGACGATGATGGTTACATATCCAACGGTAAAAAATGGGCTCGCCAAGTAATGCACCTAAAACTACATAGTTTTTTTCCTAACTGATTAGTTCATCATGGTTTGATTTAACAAAATAATTTTTTTCAGCTTTTGGCCTCCCTTAAAAGTGCCGCGCATAGGATCACCATGCTGGAAAAGAAGAACTGGAGACGTCTTGGGTACTACTTTCTCAAGCATAATGTCGGACACGGTGGGCAGCTCATCACCATGCTGCGAGACACCGAAGAGAACAACTAGTGTGAGATAGATCCGATCGAGCCCAACGCGAGCCCGGTTATGCTAGTTGAGATGCCATCTCCCCCCGATGAGCAGCTAGAGTGGGACTACCATCGTTGGGCATTGTCCATGACTGAGTGGGAGACATTCTACGATGCGCATGGACGTCTGGTTCAGCCTCTGGTATGTCATATTTCATTAGCTGTCACATTCGTACAAATTTATTCATTCATATCAAATTTACTTAATTATGTGTATGATTGCAGGGTCTGGCCACAATACCTCCACCGCCCCCGGAGTCCTTTCCTACGGATTTCGAGGAGCTAGCGTTCAGTCTCGATAAGATCGGGGTATACGAGGACGATCCGGTCGACATGCTGCCACCGGCAGTACCATGATATGAGACAGAGATGCCACATGATAGAGATGCCAGTGGCAGCGGGTCTCAGACTCAGCCTAACTTTGGGACTGAGTTCACTGCATCTATCTTCTGTACACCCCTGCCAGTCTCTAGGCCGACGTATGACTCAGTCTGGGATACCGCCGAGTGGATACGAGCGAGGCCGAGGTTGATGTCGTTACACCGAGAGAGAGAGTCTAGCCGGTTCGAGCGAACGCCGGAGTACCAGCTGAGCGATGGTCCCCCGATTCGTGGCGGTGATTGTTTTGTACTATTTATATTTGGTATACTATGTTTGGTGTTTTTATGTTTGGATTATCTTATATTTTGGTTCTTTTTTATGTGTGCTTTTACGGTACTATTTTAATATTTTTTTAGATCTTTTTTCGTCACTAACTTATGCATAATTACGCAAAATTACGCTAAAATAAAATAAATCATCAGGAATATGCTAAATTAAACTAAGTTACGCTAAATTATACTAAAATAAAATAAATTATCATGATTATGTTAAACAGAAAATACTACAACAACAACAAAAATACTACAACATAAAATCTAAATGGAAAATACTACAATAAATCCTAAAATAGCAAAAAGAAAACAATTAAGAGTACCGGCCATTTTCTAACCGGTAATGAATTAAACAGGGTACCGACTATTTTCTGACCGGTAATTGATTAAATTGGGTACCGGCCAGAATAGCCGATATGGGTATTTTTTATAAAAACTCAGGAGATCTGAGTATATTAATTAATTTCTAATTAAACTTTGGATATTAATAAAAATGTCGGCTCAAACAATGATCTGTGCTGCATAGAAACTCGATCCTCAATATACAAAAAAAAGAAGGAATAAAAAAACTGGATGTTAATTAGCAAATCAAAGTCAACAGTGCGCTTCAATAATAATTTGGTAATGCATGCATGATGCCTTCCAATTTCAATTATCCCCTAAAGATATTTGTAATACAAAACTTCGTTGCATGCAGTTGCATGAAAAAACCAAAATGAAAATTAAGCATGGGCGTATTTAATTTTCTTGTCACTTGCTAATTACATAAATAGTTGAGAACAAAAAATAGTTGAGAAAATAAACACATCGATCACAGTAACGATACATATACGTGCCTTCCGTTAAGCCCACTCTCAACTATATATATATTCTTTTCAATTTAAATGTCGCTGATATAATATTTAACATCCTTAAAGGTACATTGTTCAAATGAAAATAATTTTAAAATTGCAGATATATATCCAACATGTAGATATATATGAGAATTTATGAAATTATTTTGAAATTCCAAGCAATCACAGAAGCCACAGAAGCAGAAGCAGATGTGAAAATTGCAAAATTTGAAAAATGTTGATAAGAAATCTACAAGAAAGCAAATTAAGAAAACTAGGCCATAATCTCAATCCACAACTAAGAAAGAAATAAAGAAAACATGATTAGAGAATGAGATGAGAGAAGGTCGATCTATAGGTAGCAAGCTACAATTGATTTAAGTAGCTAGCATGCAGCCTAGCTAGCTAGCTCAAAAGTCAAAACTAAAACTGCGGCCGGCCTCCACCTCCACCTCCACCGCCACCGCCTCCGGGCCCCCAGCCGTAGCCATCTCCACCAGGCATTTGATTAACATTATTATTATTATTCATTAGGTTTGGAGGCAGCCCTTGAAATAGCTGCGCACCGCTCGGATGTTGCATTGCTTCAATCTCATGCTGATTATTCATGTGATGATGATGTTGCTGATGTGGATCTTGAGGGAGCGGCGGCTGCTGCTGAGGCTGATCAGCCGCCTCCAGCTCCTCCTTATCAAGAGGCAGCCTCTCATATGTTGCATTGCCAAAAGAGGCCGTCGTTATAACCACCGGCCCAGATGCAATCAGGGCTCCAACCACACTGCCTCCAACAATCTGCCCCTGACCACCAGCCAGGTAGACAGTCAGCCCGGTGGCAGCTGGAGACGCAGGAGGGGGAAGGAACGACCCGGCCAGGGAGAGAATCTCGAAGCGGCCGTGAAGGGTGACCACTGCAGTGGCACTTCCTGGCTGGCGAAGGGTGACATCGACTACCATACCGCCACCGCTGAGCACGCAGACGCCACGCTGTCGGCGACGCGCAAAGGTTGACATGGTATCGAAAACATCGCAGCCGTGAGCCACCTCCATGATGTGGGTGCGCAAGGCATTGGCACTGTCCTGAGAGATTATGATGGGAGGCCTGGGTTTGTTCTTGGAGCCAGAAGGGCGGCCACGAGGGCGCCTACGTGCCATGAAGTCCATTCCACCTGATCCTTCCATGCCGCCGCTGCCGTTGCTGTCATTGCTGTTGCTGTTGTTGTTGTTGTTGTTGTTGTTGTTGTCGTGGCGGTCCGGTGGTTCCTCGTTAGAGGGTAGGTGGAAGTCGCGGGTGTAAAATGGCTGCAGGTGGTGGCCGTCAGATGATGGATCCATCGATCTACTGCTCTCCTCTCTAGCTAGCTAGCTAGAGCTCTTCTCTCTTCTCTCTTCTCTCCTCTTTTCCCTCTTCCCTTTCTAATTAATAAAAGAGCAATTAAGTGGAGGAGAGAGGGAATATATAGAATTAGAATAGTAGCTGATAGCTAGTGTTGCAAGCTATACAAACCCATTAATTGCTAGTTCTTTCTTTGTTTGTTTCCTTGTTAATTTGGTAAGATGTAGATGACGGCATAGGCATGAGGCATAAGGCATCCTTATTCCTTCGTTGGTGCCGTTGGTGGCGGATTAGTGCTCCCCATGCGCCCCCTAAGACCAAAAGCAACCAATGACTAATTATTTTCTTATTATTATAAATAAAATTAAGCCCCACTAACTAACACATACTTATTTGCTCTCGGTCTCGGGGCACCAACCCCAAATATGAAATATATATATATATATATACACACACTCAGTTCCTAGCTAGCTATAGCTAAGCTAGCTGGACAAGGTTAATTTCGTAATCTTCTTTCATATTATGTTAATGTTAATGATATTTATGCTTATTTGGAGAAGACGAGCTGCAATGCGATCCCACACGGTCAAATGTTTTAGGTGGCGCTTTTTACCGGTGAAAGTTGAAACATGAGGGAGCCATTAGCTGCCTCTCAACCACTTTTCATATTATACAAATTTTCTATTAAAAAGATTACCATAACATATAATTCAGTCCAGTCCAAAATGTCCAATCCTATCCAACCCTTTGTGCGTGGGGGGGAGGGGCTTCAGAGGCATTTCAAATCGGGCCCAGACAGGCCCAGTTAAATTGAATTTCAGATCCACGAAAACTAAAGTTGGACAGTCAATTTCCATCAAAGAAAAAAAACAAAACGAGAAACATAGAGAAATGAAACGATGAGCTAGCTAGTAAAGGCACAGCATATACATCCTCAATTGCAACATTTTTATATCTAATTCATATCATATTATTAGTCTGTTACATGTACTTTTTAAGCGTCTTGGGGACGCAATACCAGGATTACAGAGGAGTAACTCAGCATGGGGTACAAGTTGGAGTCCAAAAAGTTTTCATACTGCCTGACAGCAGTGGCCCGATCTGACAGGTCTTCAGACAAGAAGTCATAGGGTGGCGGCTTGCTTGTGTCTACAAGCGGGTCCCACCGGTACCCAGGTCGATCTGGCAGAGTGACGGTGACTGGGAGGTGGCTTGTGTTGAACGCCACGTAGATCTCTCCTTTTGCCTCATCATTCTGTTGGTTGTGCAATAAATAAATAAATAAATAAATAATTTAAGAAGATTGCAGTTTGCATGACAGTATGAGTAAAGAAAGAGTAAGGAGGGAGAGGGAGATACCTGAATGGAGAAGGCAACAAAGCGGCTGGTGTCGGACCAGTCGGGTTTCGCAGGTTGATGGCCATGCCACTGCAGTCGTTCTGCCGTTGGAAAATCATCCAACCCTAGGCATTCCCATTCTCTGCGAAATTTTATCAGGAGGCAGCAGAACCGGTAAAAATCACTCGTCTGTTCCTCCTTCCTGTCCCACCTGAAGTAATTTAACTACATGCAACCATTTTAAATTAGAAATATAAATTATTATACTATAATTATCATGTGTGTGTGTGTGTGAGAGAGAGAGTGGTTGCATAGCATACATAATTATCATGGCAGTAGGTATTGTTGTTGCCTCCTTTAGTGTGACCATACTCATCCCCCATGTATATCATTGGAACCCCCTGAAATATTATTACACAAATCCTTCAACTGAGCTATCCAGCCAGCTTGTACATGCACTGGCAAGAAATAAAACACAAAAAGCAGCCTACAATCATACCTGAGAGACCATCAGACAAAGGATGAAGTTTCGCATTTGCCTCTTTCTCAATCTTCTCACTCCCATACTTGCAAACTCACCCTCCTTTTTTCATTAAGGCAAAATGAAAAGGCGAAATATTTTAGATTCATTTTTATTTTTATTTTTACATTTCAAAATAGGGATATGATGATGTTGCATATATTAATATTCAATAGTAAGATACTTTGCATGCTTTACACAAAGCAACTCTTTTACTTGGGTATAGGAAAACAAAAAATAAAATGCCTATAGGTAATTTGTTTGACCTCGCCACAGTTCCAACTGAGGTTATGATTCTCTCCATCTCTATTATCTTCTCCATTTGCTACATTGTACTTGTTATTGTATGTCACCAGATCCGCAAGGGAAAAACCGTCATGTGCACACACAAAGTTCACACTGTGCCACGGTTTTCTCCCTCCCACCTGACACAAGAAAGATCAGATCAATTAGAGCTGAATTAAAATCCAACACAAGGCATTGTCAGATTGAAATAAAAAAAATTGAGGAATGCACACACAGTATAATGTAGCAGGACAACAGATAGATAGATAAACAGATACCTGGTACAAGTTGGGACTGCCGCAGAGACACTCCGCAAAAGCTCCTGCAAAGCCGTTGGTTCCTTTTATAAACTGCCGCACTATATCCCGATACTGCCATTAAAACTGATTAATCACAACCCATCCCCCTCCTTTTACAAAAACACACTACTAAGAAAAAAAAATACTGAGAAATTATTAAAAAGAAAAAGTGTGTGACGCTGACCTGGCCATTCCATTCAGACCAAACATTCCAGTGTGGGAACTGTCCCACTTGGTACAGCCCTCCTGCATCCCACGCCTCTGCAATTAACTACATACATACATACATACACAGGCGCACACCATTTTACTAGTAATTAATTGATTAGTTAAATTGGCAGTAAGCAGGAAAATTAAAGAGAGACTCAGATGTTTGCAAGCACCTTAACACCACTGAGAATGGGGTCATTGCTAATCATGTCGATGAGAGGTGGGTTAGCAAGGGGGGTGCCGGTTGTTATCATATCTCCTTCAAGCGCATATCCATACACGTTCTTCGGATCCCACAGGCTTCAAATTTTCAAATAAACAAATTAAATGATCAACATTTGTATTGATTAAGAAAAATATGACAAATTTAGCAAGAGTAGACAATTGATATAAAACACCTGCTGCCTCTGGTCATGATTGATGCTAGGTCGAACCTAAACCCGTCAATATGCATCTCTGTAACCCAATATCTGGTACAAGTTGCTTGTTAGGTTGATTTTCAATAAATTGTGATTAGGGGAAGAGAAGTTTATTGAAAAAGAAGAATAGGTAATTGAAAGAAAACCTCAAGCAATCAAGAATGAACTGACGAACAACAGGATGGTTACAGTTAAAGGTGTTACCGCAGCCCGAGTAATTGTAAAATTCTCCCTGAGAATGATATGATAATATAAAATGAAGCCAAGGCCATGCATATGATGTAACACATATATTTGCAAGTAGGAGAAATAACTAGCATTGAGATAAAAGTGGAATAAAAATAGGGTAAAAAGGAAAAAAGAAGATAAAAGAGGAGCATGATTGCCTTAGGCGCAAGCATGTAGTAAGTGCTGTTATCAATGCCTCGGAAGGAGAAAACAGGGCCATTCTCGTTGCCCTCGGCAGTGTGGTTGAAGACGACGTCCATGATGACCTCAATGCCGTTCTTGTGGGCCTCCCTTACCAGTGTCTTGAACTCCTTGATCGCGTCCCGTCCGCAGCTACTGTGCCCTGCCGATGCATATCTCATCATCGGTGAGAAGAAGTTGACTGTTGAGTATCCCCAGAAATTCATCCTGCCCGACAACAATTAATCACACAAACCTTACTTAGCAACAGTCTAGTCTAGTGTAATGTAGTATTGCAAGTTTTTTATTTATTGATTTATTTAAATTTAAAGTGATTAAGTGAGTGACGGTGATGGGTGATTGTGATGCATAACATAAGTGATAACTTACTTATTCTGACCCATGACCGGACTGTAATCAAAGTACTCGAGCTCATTGAACTCATGACATGGCATCAGCTCTATGCAGTTAATCCCCAGTTCCTGAAAACTCAAAAGAAGATGTTAGCATCTTGTAATTTACATTACATATGTAGTAAAAAGAAGACGGTAGGTACCTTGAGGTGGTCTAGTTTTTGTGTAGCGCTTGCATAAGTGCCAGGGTGTTGCACTTTGCTGGAGTCATGCTTGGTGTAACCGCGGATGTGCATCTCATATATGATGAGGTCTCTTTGAGGTAATCCCAACGGCATATCTCCTTCCCAATCAAACTGTCCATGTGGCAACAGTACACAGATATCAATCATATATATCAGTAGAATAATATATATGGAGATAGAAAAGAAAAGAAAAGAAAAGTTGATAAATAAATATAAGAAATAGGAAAAGCAGCTGACATCATCATGATGATGAGAAGGTGAAGGAAGCATGCCAGCCATGAGGGGCCAGCAATTACCAGAAGGAGGCACAACACCATAGTGCTCACGACTGACAACAGCCTTAGCATAGGGGTCAAGTAGGAGGTTTGAGGAATCAAAGTAGCAGCCTTCCTGGGGGCAGAAGTCGCCGTCGAGCTTGTACCCGTACACCATGTCCTCCAGCTTTAGCTTCACCTTAGCATCAGCATCAGCATCAGCAGCAGCTTCAGGATTATTGTTCCTGGGAGAGAGATGGACGTGCCAGACATGACCGGTTTTGTTACTCTCCGGGTCCAGCACTATGACCTCTGTAGCTTTATTCTGCAATGCAAAATTCCCATAGAATGTGATCCCAAAATCAATTAAGAATTTGTTATTAATATAAAAATTGCAATGGAAAAGAATGTGAAGTATATATGTTAAGGTATGTACGGCTTTGAGATGATCGAGGGTGAAGAGACAGAGGGAGACAGCGGATGCACTGCTGGAATAGAGGGCGAAGTTGACCCCGCCATCACAGGCAGTGGCTCCCAGGGGATGGGGCATTCCGTCGAGCACCTCAAAGGCGCCGGAGTGAGAGCTCGGAAGCGGTGAAGCGTCGGATTTTTCTATATCTATTGAGAGAGCTGCGGGGACGAGATGGGGATGGCCAGAGATGGAGGTAAGGGGGAGGTGGTGGCCAGAGATGCATTTGAGGTCCCTCGGTGATGGTGAAGGTGGAGCGAGAGGATGGGATTGGGACCATTGGGTGGTGCGATGAAGGAGCGAAATTCGAGGCGCGACAGACATGGTACTGCCGGACTCGACGACACGACTGGGGGAGGGGGGAGGGGACCAAAGAAAGAGAAAGAGAAAGAGAAGAAGACACAGACTGGGTGAATGGCATGCTACTAGTAACTTCAAATTTCAAATCTCAAATCCTCCTCCTCTCATCATCAATCACCATCGCATTTCATTTCAGAGACTAACAATTCGCAATTCGCAATTCGCAATTCGCAACTCGCAATTCGCACGGATTTGGTGGTGGTGGGTTAATCTACTGTTACTCCTTTTCCTTTTCCTTTTTGCTTGTTTTCATCTTTTCTCCTTTTTCTTTTCTCTCCTTGGTATTTGGAATCAACTCGCGAGTAACTCGAGTCGAGGTGAGTCGACTCGTGATTCATAATATAGTACACAGTGAGACAATCTAATTTAATTATAACAAAAAATATATTACATAGTTTACAAAAATAATACACAATTAATACACAATTAAAGACAATACAAAATATAATAGCCAATACATAATTAAAAATACACAGTTCTCTTCTCTACTTCTCTTCCTCTTTCTTCTGTACTTCTTCTATACCAAATGTATCAATCAATAAAAAAAAAAAAACTGTACCAAATGTAAAAATTAGAAATATATATATTAGAATTTGATGTGAGTCAAACCGAGTTGATTCCGAACCGAGTTAGGAGTAATTTGGAATCGACTCATAAATCAACCGAGTCAATAAACTCGAGTCAGTTTTGACTCGAGTCAATTTTAACTCGAGTTATTAGTGAGTTGAATCCGAATTGATTCCGAACTGAGTTTCGAGTCGTGAGCTTTTTGTGCACCCCTAGTAAATGGTAATATAATATCTATGTTTTATCCATGTATGTACTAGAATATATAGATGCATTTAATTTAATCACATTAAAGCCTCGTCTCGTCTCGTCTAGTAAACAAACAAAGCCCAAAAGAAGGCCTTCATATCATAAAAACCTCTAATTAATATCAAAACAAAGGCCTCATACGACACACACACACACACACACACACACACACATACATATTATTGAAAGTCCAAATTCATGCTTCAACCAACCATCATCATCCCGAAACCCAAATTAGTTAAATCAATCTCAAGTCTCAACTTGCAAATTTTCATTCCAATCACAACTGAAATGCCTCAGTGTTTCTTCAAATTAATTGTTCACAACTAATGTATATTCTTTACATACATAATATCTTTGCAGAAAGTTGGTTATTGTGCAAAGAATTTTAAACTCGGAAATATATAATTCTGCCAATTTGAAAAAAACAAAAAGTTGAAGCCTTCCTAGTAAGTTCATCGTATCATCAAAGACTTTCAAAATTTCGACAAATGAAAATCGAGAAACAAGAGTATAACTATATATATATATATATAGTACTAGTCATACCAACACCTCATACCGACACCTTAATTAGACCAACGGTTCCAAGCATGAACTACATATATATATATAGTACTAGTCATACCAACACCTTAGACGTCTAACGGTTCTGTGTGCAAAAAGAAGCTCTCAAGGACTAAATATAAACATCTGTTGGAATCATGTTTCTTACAATTAGTAATTAATTGCAACAACTAACAAAATATGGTCTACAGTAGCTAACTAAGAAGGTTAGCTTTTTAATTTCTTCATCCAAATATTTCTCCATATTTTTTCGGCTACTGACAACTTCCAGTAGTAGAATTGAAAGCTGAAGACGTACCGTCTTTGCTGATAACTATCCATATCCATTCATTTGCATACTCAGGATCGAGCCATGTAACCACTGGTATATATGAAATAAAGAAATTGCATTACATACAACAGTACACCTTCACCTTGATAGTGAAATTATTTTAATTATAAGACCCTACAATTAATTTTTGACAAAAGTGCAGATTTTTTCTGTCAGAAATCACAGGCTTGAAACTTCTATTTCTACTCTTCACATCTAAATAGAAATATCTCTCAATCAAAGGCTTCTAAACTTTTATCTCTGAACTTCACAAAGGTGCATGGTGGAATCAAATATTAATTTCTTTAAATCAATCCAGTTGCTCAAAAAGATAATTTAATCCATGTAAATCAAATCAACCCAGGGCCAGCTGCTTAAACAAGATAATCCACCAAATTCACACCATAAAAGACAAAGAACAGGTGGCAGCTGGCACAGAGTTAAAGCTGTCAAGTATCTCAGCACATTTTTCGTTTCTTTTAATTTATATATTGTAATACAGTACATGCTACACAGTAAAAGAATAATTTAAGCTAACAACCCATGTGCTTCGCCTTAAAACAAATTAGGGTTTAATAAGCAAATAATTAAACAAAGTATAAACACAAAGGGATGTTACCTTGTAAATGGGTCCAATTAAACCCACAACGGCTGAGGAGATTAGCATCGGAGAAATTAATTACCAGTAGCCGCTTCCAGTGTCTTGAGCTGCACTGTACCAATTTAATAAGTCTCTTACTTGAGGTACTGTTGCTAGTACATGTTGGACCTCCTACGAGAGGACATGAATACAAAAATAAAGTTAAAATTTCAAGTCAGCATATATAGTGAGCTGAGCTGAGCTGAGCACCTCCCAGATCTAGAATAGAGAGCTTGTATATATACATCTGGTCTGGATGTATGAAGTAAGTGGGCAATTAATTAAGGTTTTTATCTGGGTGTGTTTGAATTGATAAATTAAGGCTTGGCCAGTGAGAGTGAGAGTGAGAGTACCTTAAATTAAGATAGATAGATCAGGAAGGGGAGATGAGGGCCCCAGTTGTGAGCAATCTTGTGTCCTAGCTAGAACAGTACTGGTGGGATTAATTATGTGCAATCCAATTAATCTTAATTTGAGATTTGAGGGATTCACCCATGCAGACACTGCATGCATGATGTGTCATCGCCCTCGCCCTCGCCCTCCAAGTTGACGGTGTGAGACGTACGTACGGACGTCGGTCTTTTCTTCTTAATTTGTTTTTTGCTAGCTTTGCGTCATCTTTCTCATCCTATTGACAAATTTAGAAATATATATGCCTTTTTTTTTCAATTAGATAGTTTCCTATCAAAACTTTAAAATTAATTAATTATTTCCCCATCTAATTAAATATAACTATATTATAAATATACCCATTACTCAATTAAATCAATTAAAAATACTCATTAGTTATAAGAATAATAATAATAATAATAATTTAAACTGTATTAATTTCTCAAGTTCTGGATAAATCATGCATGTGTGCAGTTGTTAAGCTTGATCGAGCTAATTTATTACATGCATATATCTGCTAGCAATCTATAGCATATATATATTGCTTTGACTGATGCAGACAGCCCTTGAACCCTGATATGTATGAAGCTTTCTTTCTTTTCAACTTAATTTCAACTGGTTAATATATTTAATTTGTGTTTTTTATATATAGTGTCATCCTGATATTTATTAATTAAGCTTTCTTTTCTTAATTTAATTTCAAGTGAATATGTAATAATATATGTTATATATATATGTTCTTAAATGCATGTAAACTCGATCGATCGATCATCAACAAAACAATTAATTAAGGCTTCCTCCTGAGTTGAGAGTTGATATTTGCAAAATGCAATAAACAAGTAAGGGAGGGGCCGAGGGGCCGGAGCATGCACGCACCCAATTTGCCAATTAACTTATCCTATATATATATTAATTCCCAAGAAATTAATTAAGGCCCAATAGGGCCTTCATAGTCCGAAATTAAGCACAAGCTCTAATTAATGGGATCTTAATTAATTGCCAAATTATAATTAATTATGTGTTATTAATTAGCTATATATGGGTACCCTAGTAAAATTGAATATATAATTGTAAATGACATGGAATATTCCACAAAAAGGGACAACATCTACGTACATTTATGCTCCATGACTCACTATATATATATATATATATATATCTATCTATCTTTTCTTCTTTCTTCTTCCTTCTTCAATAATGATAATGATAATGATGGCCAACTCAACTATTTCTATTAGGACTAAAATATATAATTAATTGCTAAGCATCACTCTGACATTAATTATTATCTCAACCTCGCTTGTCACTTTGAATATTAATTATAACGTCCCACTGTTCTCTATTTTGTATTTTCATATTCATACGCACAATTAATGTTCATATATATACACACACTTATCAGAAAATCAATAATTAGTTTATTTAATGTAATATCTCCTCTAAGTGCCATTGTGTTAATAAACTTTGATAGAAAATTAAGATTGCACATGGGGACAAAGATGAGAAAAGACTCGATCTACACCAATCCGAGAGAAGAAAAGAGAAATGAGGAGAAAATGAAAAGACAAGTTAAGAGAGGGGGCTGGACTTAAGCGTAAAGAGGCGGTTGAGGGGTGATTTATACAAGAAATTAATTACTAGCTAACACGGGATTTGGTAGAGAGGGGCAAATGAGCCGTACACGATTTCTATAAAAAAAACAATATTTGAAAACTGAGCAAAAACATACACAGTTTGTTCATGAAAGACAGTGTATGGAGTAGTACAGCCATACACGGTTCATTAATAATTAATAAACTGTGTACAAATAAATGTGACTTCCGGATACAGTTAAAAACTAACGGACCGTGTGTGTATGCAGTGTGTGGACGAGAGTAGAAGGAGAAGTTAATTAGTGGAGTGAAGCCAATAGGCAATTCAGCGGAGAGTTGCAATTTAATTGAATTATATAAATATTAATACAGATCAACTTAATTAATTAATGCATGATCTGGTCCGATCGATGCCACTAAATATGGAAATTAAAAAGAAGTTAAAAGGTAGCATAGCATAGCATAGCAATATAGCATTGCATGGTGAGTGGTGAGTCAGTAGGTTAATGTAGTCAACATGTGGCGCTACATACATACACATATATATTAATGGGAATATATATATATATAGATATATTAACTGTTGATAGTGCAGCTGCCACTACTAACCTTCACTTTTTTCATCACATCAATATGACAATATCCATGCATTAGCTTTCACCAATTCCATGCAATTCCATGCACCTCAATATTCCCAACGCATATTCCTCAACATTCCCAACGCATATTCATTAGCTTTCACGAATTCCATGCACCTCTCTAGCTACCTACAAGTTTCAGGCACCTAATTACTTCCTGCAATTGTCTTTGATTTCAATAGAAATCGGTACGTAGGATTATTCCCGAGGGTAATATAATCGGTGTGTAGCTAGGTACCTTCATGCAGTTGCCTTATATTATTATTATTATTATATAGAGGAGGGATCAAGTTACAACAAAGTTACAACAACTATTTTTTTATTTTCAAAGTTCAAATTGTTTGATCCAAACCGTTTAACATGATCTCCACAATAAAATGTGCTTGCAGATCAAATTTTACATTTTTTTGAATTTTTTTAATATTTATTAAGTATTTTACAAAAAATAGTCATATTCAGACCATTGAATTTTGTACCCATCTTAATAAATAGTAAAAAAATTCAAAAAAATGTAAAATTTGATCTGCAAGCACATTTTATTTAGATAATCATGTTGAATGGTTTGGATCGACGATTTGGATTTTGAAAATGAAAAAAACAGTTGTTGTAACTTGATCCCTCCTCATTATATATATATATATATATATATATATATATATATATATATATATATATATATATGTTATATCT
The DNA here is from genome assembly GCA_025461045.1 of Carex parvula. Classification (NCBI taxonomy): domain Eukaryota; kingdom Viridiplantae; phylum Streptophyta; class Magnoliopsida; order Poales; family Cyperaceae; genus Carex; species Carex parvula. The sequence goes on along the minus strand of JAJGRW010000660.1, from coordinate 220,997 downwards.
TTAACTTCACCTAACTTATATATTTTTGACTTGCAATAATATACAGTCATTATATTTTTATCTTGGCCTTTTACTTCCTTGACCGTTAAGATGAACAAATAATTAATACCCACTACTACAAACATTGAGTATACACACTTAAAAAAATAAGGTTAATTATACACTGTTTTGCGATAGTGTCTGCGGATGTCGTGTTTAAAAGTGTCACTAAATTGTACACAGTTTTAGAACCATGTACGTTATTTCAAAAACAGTGCCGGTTTTAATTAAAAATTGTGTATAATTCATATATTTTTTTTAAATACCAAAGAAACCCTAAATCTAAATTCAAATTAAACACTACATTTACCAATATACCAAATACACTAAACTAAATTTAAAAAAACTATGAATATAAACAAAATACATACCAAAAATACTACATTTACCAACATAAATAACATTCTAACTAAAAAAATACTAGATCTGAAACTTTATACATTTACATGAACAATACCTAAAAAAAATATGGTAAAGAAGTACAAAATGAAAATTAGAAAGAAAAAACTTAATCGGAAACTTCAACTCAAGTTTTGAGGTTTTTCTCTTTAATTGTTGGACCTAAAAAGACTTAAATATTGTATATCACCTTGTCAACTTTTCGAATTGAGGTTGTACGCTGAAATCGGACACTCGATCGATGAGTTACGCGCGTTTGAAGTTTTTCATCTCTTATCGCTTTCTCGGTGAAGATATCACCTCCCTTGCCTTACCCCTCCTCCTATCCTTGCCTGTTTAGAAGAGATGCCTCAGAAAAATACATGTACAGGGAAGAGATGCTTTAGAAATGATAAAAATGTCTTAGAAAAAACAGAGAAATGCATTATAACATGAATGCACAAATTGATGATGTGAAAAAATTGTATTTCTTTTATCATACGCGGATCATACTATAAAATTGTGTACAATTGTTGGAGCATTTATATGCACGCGTTCTAAATGTGCTCCAATTGTACGCATTTTTTTAATAAAGAACCGTGTATGAATATTAAAGCACATTTATGCACGGTTCTTTATTAAAAACTGTGTATGAATATTGGAGCTCATTTTTGGACGCACGCTTTCTTGCTTTGGACACAGATTTAATGAAGTACAATTTATAATTAGTGTTTTTGTAGTAGTGGCCATGAATAGTTAAAAATATAATTTTTTTATATAAAGACATCTAATTTCAACACCCATCTTTTAGATATCTTTTTCTTTGGAAAGCATGATAGAGACTTAGGGGTGTACCCAGAGTGGATTCGGAGCGAATAATGTTGATATCAAATCTGTATCTCTTTATTGAAAGGCAGATACCGAGCGGATTTGAAACGTTTAATTAATCCGAATCAGTTTACACCCCTAAAAATCGAGACTAGCTAGCTACAGGTATTTAGATATCACTTATCGGAATTAAAATTGAATCTCTCAGTAAAAAATATATGATCCGTCACCAGGCGTGATATACATGATGTGGTTCTAGATTAAAAAAAGAAAAAGAAAAGTTAAATTAAAGTTGTACAGATTTCGATACGAACGCTTATTAAGTATTTCTATGTCGATCGGTCAATTAGATTTCTTAACCATAACTACCGTTCATATATCGATTTATTATTTAGTTTTTTTAATGTTGTTGAGTAGCATTAATTGTAAAATAAATAAACTAATTACTTATTAAGCACTTGATGAAGATCATGAGGGCTGTAGTGTTCTTCAATCTTTCAATGCATGTAATATGCGTGGTGGATTCAGTCGAATCCCCCAAATTAAATTAATCAATTAATCATAATATATATATATCCACCCCCCGGCCCAAAGAAGAGCATGCATGCCTATATATAATATATAATTATCAATAGTGGCAGTAGCACTACATACATTCCCTACTTTTTTATATGAAGTTCATGCAAATTGAGAGAGTTGCCACTATTTTTGTACCTGGACAACTTCCCCGCCATATTCATTTATTTCCAAATTAACACAAAATGTTGAATTTATATTATCTGGCGCACATACATAAACAAACAAAATTAATTTTGACATATTAAATGACATATTAAATGACAAATAACATTCCTTAAATGATATAAAAAAATAGAAAGACATGAAGACAACCAATTATTTATCAATCAATCATAAAATTCCTTAAATGACATATAAAAATGGAAAGAAATTAGAACCAATTTGAAAAACAATACAATTTGTATGTGATAAGTACGTGTCTAAATAAATTTAGACTTCTACACGTTAAAAAACATCAAAAAGATGTATAGAATCAAAATAAAGCAGATTATTTGATTGGAGGGCTGATATTCAATTGGAAATTTCATCATTTTTAATCTTGACTTTACTTTGGTTGTCAATCTAATTAATCAACTTATAATAAACAGTAATAATATCCTATTCTAAACGAATTGATGGGTTCTGATGTACTAATTGATCAACATTAAAAATATATATATATATATATATATATAGTGATGCTACGGTGCTTTGGGAAGTAAAGAGGGTGTTTTACTTTCCACTCATATCTCTATTTTTAAAGTTCAAATAGTCGATCCGAACTTCTCAACATGATCTTCATATTAATATGTGCTTGGAGATCAAATTTTATATTTTTTTGGAAATTTTTTACTATTTGTTTAGAATTTTTGAAAATCAGTGTTTTTTGAATTTTTTATTATTTTTTATTTAATGAAAAGATGTGATTTTCAAAAATTCTAAACAAATAGTAAATTTTTTTCAAATAATGTAAAATTTGGTTTCCAAGCACATATCAATAGAAATATTATGTTGAGAAGTTCAGATTTACTATTTGAACTTTGAAAATAAAGATATGAACGGAAAGTAAAACACCCTCTTTACTTCCCAAAGCACCATAGCATCACTCTATATATATATATATATATATATATATATATATTTAGAAATAAACATAAAAAATTCCAATACTAAATAGCACGAAGAATAAGAACGAGTAATTATTATTTTATTGTGATCGTCAACTAAAGGAAAACATTTGCGTCCTGCTATTTTCCTCTTGAGTCAAAGATAGCAATGTTATAATATATAGTAACCAGTTCTTTTTCTTTTTCTTTTTCTTTTTCTTTTAAAAAAAAAAGGAATGACAATTGTGTCATATCGTGATCATGCCAATTTACATGTCGTGTCGTGCCGTGCCTTATCAATGTTGTGATTTTTTAAATCTCTAATTAGAACTTGCACGTCACGATTCTCTCTGAACTTTTAATATTATCAATCTTTTTGTCTAACTTCTGATTTCATAAAATTAGTTCTTATTAACATCGTTAAATATTTTAAAATGATCAAAATGTTTTTGCAACAATTTATATTATTTTTTAACTGATAAATAGATTATTTCATAAGTAAATGGCATAATCGGTTATATACCCATCAAAACTTTTGAATTTGGATATTTGCCCATATCCTATTCAAAATTTACCTCAAATTTGAATAGGATATGGGCAAATATCCAAATTCAAAAGTTTTGATGAGTATATAACCGATTCCCCCTAAGTAAATCTACGTGAAGTAATACAAAATTAACGTATTATTGACAAACTTATGAAATTTGTGGTTTTTTCTTAGAAAATTAATTGTTGACATAGATTTGAAAACCGTAAAATATTAACCTATTTTATATTATAATGAAAATTATAGTAATTTTGATAAAAAAAAGTCATAATAGTAATTTTAAATAACACGTAAACAAATAGCACCAAAATTTATAACAATTATAACAGTTATTAAATTAACACAACACAGGTAGGAAGTAGGAACCACAGAGACTCAGAAAGGGTTGGGTACATTGGAACTAATAGACCGGGTTCATTCAATGAAAAAGAAAATGAAACGGAGAGCATTAAATGGCCGACCGTTATAGCAGGGATTACGCTGACGTGTTATCAGTTAAGGTTCCACTTTACAAAAACACACACCTTTTTATTCTAAATTATATATATGTGTGTGTATATATATAAGATTTTGCTAATATGCTACGCGTATATAAGGACTCCTCCGTGCTACGGCTCACTTTTTGAGTTTTCAAAATTCTAACGGTCGATCCGAACCGTTCAACATGATCTCCATATGAATATGTACTTGCAAACCAAATTTTACATTTTTTAGAATTTTTTTACTATTATTAAGCCACTTTGAAAATCGCTAATCCAATGGTCCAGAAAAGTTTACTGTTTGTTTGTGTCCAGAAAAGTTTACTATTTATTAAGCCACTTTGAAAATTTCAGATCCGGGTGAACAGTAATTTATTAATTAATTACAAAACACTCCAATAAATTCAGTGTTAAGATTGCTAGATTCAGTGTGAATTTATTGGAGTATTAATTAATAGCTAATTCAGTGTTAATTTATTAATTAATTACAAAACACCTCGGACTTTGCTTATATATACTTTCTAATTTAACTTGTAACATATACGAAAACTAATCTAGCAATGTTATTCATGTGAGAGGTAGGTATCTAATTTAACTTGTAACACATACGAAAACCAATCTTACAATGCTCTCTTTCATGAGAAATTGTTGAATCAAAATTCGAATAATTTTTTTTTTTATAAATATGAAAATTTGGAATCTAGCTAGAAAAAAAAACTTGTAACACATGCATGTACACATAGATATGCATATATAGTTGGCATGGCAAACAGAAAAGTAAAGGTTGCCAACATTAATTCTGCTAAAAGAAAATTGATTGCGTCTCAGTCAGGTATTCCTTGCTACTGTTAATTTTTCGATGGATACCAAATTTTGGTACTGTATATAGATCGAAGGGGCTTGCACCACTTCCCAAATAGAAGGGGCTTGTGGCTCCTTGTTAATTAGTTTGTTAACTAGAACTATATATGGCAACACTGCAAACAGAATGAATGAATAGTATATATATAGGTCATGCGGATGTTGATGTTAAAATATTGTTAATGCTAATTTAATTATTTTATACAACCCCAATTAACATCACCCATTCATATTATCATACATATATATATACACACACACACACCCCTCTGGCACAGGCACAGCACATGTTATAGCCACCACCTCCCTTACTTCAGTTTCCATATTCCCTTCTATTAATTCCAACTTATACCTCTACGTTTGTGCCTTTGCAAACAAATTAGACACACAAGGAAATTAACACATATAATTCAATCATCACACACACATAGAAAAATTAATACGATGGAGTGGCGAACGAGCTACCTGGATTTGGTTCTGGTGCCTTTTGCCGTGTGTTTACTGATGGCATACCACGGGTGGCTATGGCACAAGGTGCGCACTGAGCCTCACCGTACCTTCATCGGCATCAACTCGGCAGGCCGACACCTCTGGGTGGCAGCCATGATGAAGGACAACGACAAGAAGAACATCCTGGCGGTGCAGTCAATCCGGAACGCCATCATGGGGTCCACGCTGATGGGGACAACATCAATCTTGCTGTGCACAGGTCTGGCAGCGGTGCTGAGCAGCACATACAGCATCAAGCGGCCGCTGAACGATGCAGTGTTCGGGGCCCATGGGGAGTTTATGCTCTCCCTCAAGTATGTCTCCCTGCTGCTTCTCTTTGTCTTCGCCTTCCTTTGCTACTCCCTCTCTATCCGATTCCTCAACCAGGTCAACTTCCTCATCAATATCAAACTTGATCATGATGATGATGGTGCATCAGTCATTGGCAACTGCCTCTCGCAGGATTACGTGTGCGACCTGCTAGAGAAGGGATTCCTCCTGAACACCGTCGGCAACCGCCTCTTCTACACCGCTCTTCCCCTCCTCCTATGGATCTTCGGCCCCGTCCTCTCGTTCCTCTGCTCCCTTCTCATCATCCCCATCTTGTACAACCTCGACGTCTTGGATGCTGCCTGCTGTGCTAGACAACGTGCTGCTGCTAAGGCAGACCAGATGGATTTGGATTGCTCGTCTGTCTGAATTATTTAATATTTAATTATCATCATCATCATCATCATCATCTTCTCTTGATCTGACCACAAGTAATATGCATTAATTGTGTGTTTAGTTGATCATTATTACTACATATTTGGTTCTTTGGTTGTGAGATTTATGCCTTAAAGGAGGGTAATTTAGCAATTATGATATGATCATATCATATGCATGCCTTGTAATCCGAATGACAGAACAGAAAGCATACATAGTGAATTTTCCCTTATTTACAGCCAAATACAGCTCTAAAAGGAAAATGTGAATTACTATTGTTTTTCTTTTCATGGCATTTCTGTAATATTATGTTAAATTCATGATGTACCACCATTTTCAATAGGTTCCATATAATATATATGAATACATGTGCTTTAAACACACACACACACACACAGAAAAATGGTTGTGAAATAGATAGATTGATAGAGTATATATTTCAGTTGTGCTAGTTAATCTGCTTTGGGACTTTTTCCTCTCTGAATTAATTAGTCTACTTTGTTTTCTAAATTAAGATGGAAATATTGGATGTACAAGTGTACCGCACCAGGCATCTGAACTAATTTAATTGATCGATTGATTGATTCCACTAGTTTTCTTTTCTTGAGAAACTACGCAAGTACTGGTTTAATGCGCCTTGCTAGTTTGAAGCTGCAATATAAAACCAAGGATTAATTCCATTTATGAAAGTTCGGCATAGAGGGAATATTATGATATAATAAATATACAAAGAGGAGTACAAAAATGGAATGGAATGGCATTGGGGCCACAATTAATGCCTCTATTATAAAACCCTCCCCGCCAAAATGCCAATATATATTCTATCTGATATTTACAGGACGACAAAATTAGCGCATACAGTTGGAGTTACAACAAAGTGCTGCTATGCTATTTAGTTAACATGCTAGCTAGCTACTCTTTTTCCTATCTTAATAAGTACCTTGTTCCCGCTCCTACTGGTATTCCATGTTCTGATTTCTACAGAACATAAACAAGCAAAAAATTTATATATTATGGACAAACATAGAGGCAAGAGCAAGCATGTCATGGTCTGATTATAATGATTTCTTCTTAGAGGGGATGAGCGCAGAGGAGAGTAGAGAACCAACTTCCTCTCTTTGCCGTTTCCTTGCAGAATTCAGCACACTGCCCACACCCACACCCGCTTCTGCTGCTTTCCCTTTCTTCCTCTCTCCTGCCTCCTCTGCTCCACCTTTCTTCTTCTCAGACCCACTGGGAGCCACAGGTCCCCTAGACCCTCGTGGCTTTGGTGTCGGCATTGGCATTGGCATCACCCTCCTCTTTTCCCTCTTTTCCCTTGTCAGTGAATGCCCAGCATCAGTTTGAATCTGTTTAGAAGGGCCAACACCAGCACCACTACATTCCCCTGGGTCACACAATTTCTTCACTGCCTCTTTCGCACCCTCAACCAACTCACCCGACCCCCTCTTTCCCACACCAACATTCTCACTTCTCCCCTTGCTTCCTGAAGTAATTGCCTTTGAATCGGCACGACTTCTTTCACTACCATTTCTGCTCCCGCCTGGCCCTCTGACGGCAACCTCATTCTCATTTGCTCTTTTCATCAGTACTCCAGCACCAGATCTCGGCTCTCTCTCCATTCCTGGCATTGGTATCTGCATGCTTGAACCAAATCGCTTGACACCAGATCTCGGCTCTCTCTCCCTTCCTGGCATGCTTGAACCAAATCGCTTGACTCTGCAATTCATTCTGATATCCTTTCCCATAGAATCCGGCAATAATTCTTGAAAAGAGTAAGGCTGAGAGATGGAGACAAACAGGTTTCTCTGTCTGGCATCCTGGATCAATGCAGTCCAGTGAGGGTTCACCTGCAGAGTCCTTGCATTCCCAAAGATCCAGAGAGAGAATTTGGCACGTGTCAGAGCAACGTTCATTCGTCTCACATCAGCCACAAAACCGATACCGCAAGTACCAGTACGGATGTGGCCTGACTCATCAAAAGATGAAGATGAATTTGCCCTGACTGTAGAAAGCAGGAGAATGTCGACCTCGCGACCTTGGAACCCATCAACCGTGTTTAATTCCATTTCTGAAACAGCATCTGGACCAAGGATGGAGTTAAATTTCGAACGTAAAAGGGACAGCTGGCTCTTATAAGGGGTAATAATGCCAATCTTCTTGCAAGCTAGCTCAGATGGGTACCTGACAACAAAATTGACAAGTAGTTACTACCTTACTTCCTTGTTCAGTGTAATGACTTAGGTAGGTAGAAAAAGGAGAGTATTTTTTGTACCTTTTGTTAAGGAACTTCAGAATTTCAGTGGCAGCCTCAGCTTCAGATTCATTACGGAGAGACTGAGAGCCAGCAAAACGCTCCTGACCATCATTTACATCGAAGAACATGTATGGACCAAGGCATTTCATGTTGTGAAATGGAGCGAATCTGTCTTCCATATGGGTCCCATTTAGCAAGTTGCCATCATAGAAATGCAATGATGGAAATCTGGAGATGTCAGGGTGCATGCGGTATTGTTGGGTGAGCATGATAACGGGGTGGCCGGCTCGCTGCAACCTCTCAAACATGCTGCATTCATATGAGAACTTGCTTGCCACATCTGATATCACCGTCGCCGGAAGCTGCTTAGGGTCTCCCACCTTTTCAAATTTTCAATACCTCAATACTCAATAGTCATAGTGCCAAGGAATTAATGAGATAGCTGTTTATATATATACTGAACTGGAACTTGAATACTACTTACCATTACACACTTTATTCCTTTTGATGACTTGAGAAGTTGAAGAGGAATCAATGTTGCAGGTTCTAGAGCCTGCATCAACAGAAAAACCTTTTTATTACTTGTCTGCATCAACAGAGAAACATAATGCACCAAACATAAAGAAAAGCAAAGAATAAGATACCTGAGCTGCTTCATCTATGACAACCACATCAAACATTGTATGCTCCGGAACAATCCCAAATTTACCAGCTGAGGCAGCCTCTGAGCAGACTGAATACAAGTCACCACCGGCCCCGCTGAGGGTAGTCAACACAATTTGAGCATCCCTCAGAATTTGTTTCCTCACCTTTTGCTTAAGAGCTCTGTTCTCTTCAGCCAGCCTCTTCTCGTTTGTATGAGCAATTTTAAGATCACTACTTATTTCCCTCTTTTGCCCATACAATTGATTCAGCTTTGCATCAATTTGATCATCAGGAATGTCACGTGATTCAGCTCGAGACACAGACACCACCTTTGCTTTTGATAACTCATCATCTTCCCCATCATTGCTATATAGTTTTGCACGCCTCGCTTCGTATTTCCTGATATCATCTACCACCTTTTCCAATCTTGCTCTCACCGAACTGGTAGACTCAAATTCAGCTTTACCAGATTTAGCATCAGCCTTCCTTGATTTCATATCCTCTGATAACTTTTGCTGAACAAGAGTGTCTATGAAAAAGGGGAGGGAACTGGGATGGATAGTTTGTTGATTACCGACCCTGACAATGTAAGGTTTGTACTTTTGGCCATCGCTTCCTATGAGGCCCTCGCCGAGTCTGGAGAGGAGCTCGTCTACTGCAGCATTTGACTGGGCACAGATGAGAATTCTTCCTCTAAGGGACCTTTCAGCGCCTTCAAATTCACATTCAGAAGTGGACAACTGCTTCATCAGTTGCTGGGCTAAGGGGAGGTCTTGCCAGGCCCTCATTACAGAAGAGGAAGAGGAAGAGTTCCTCCCTTGTCTGTTGCCAGGGCAAAATTGCGAAGAAGAGGAAGAGTTCTTCCTTTGCACAAGAGGTGAGGCAAGCAAGGCACTCACTATGGCAACAATTGTGCGTGTCTTTCCAGTACCTGAAAAACAAAACTACTAGATGACTGTTTTGCATAATAAATAAAAGAAAGAAAGAAAGAAAAATGCAATACATAAATAGAGAAAAAGATAGAGAGAGAAAGAGACCTGGAGGGCCCTGGATTAGAGTGAGTTCAAAATCCTTCCCATCAATCGATTTCCTGGTAGCCACATCAATGGCCTGAAGTTGGCTATGGTTGTAGGAGCTGGTCAAGAAATTCCTTATGGGTTCATCAAGCCTACTCAACGGTGCCTCATGTAACTGGGCAGGTCTTGCCACTCTTGCGTGGGGTACATTGACATTGAGTGGGTTCAGGATAATAGGCAGAATAGGGATGTCTTGCAAAGAAGAGAGGGCTTGGAATTCTCTCATCTGAGGGGTAAGGTTGAAAACTTTGTTCAGAAACCATTTGCTTCGTTCTGTCAGAAATTTCCGCACTCTAATGAAACGAGAAATCTCATTCGAGATGAGAAATCGTATAACAAGGATCATAGGCTGGTCTCTGTCACCCTTCTCTCGCCTGTCCACCTACATTACAAAGACATGAGGTACCAGCAAGTAACATCTTCCAAATTTTATATTTCCATAATCTTGTCATCTCAGGTAACAGCTTTACAATTTACAGTTCACAAGCCAGATGGACAGATTTTCATATAATATTAGCACATTACTGATGGTCCGGTTTGATACCTAACCAGTTTAGATTCGAGACAGTAATTGTTGACACAGGCAATCTTTAGTAAGGCTAGTATCAAGTCTTAAACTGCACAGCCAAGTTGGTCACCACTCAACCTTAATGGTTAGTATAAATTTCTCATGAAATGCAAGTATATAGAAAATGAAAATGTACCTTTCCTAGCACATGCACAGACTGCTCAGTATTTTGGAAAGGCTCCTTGGTAAGCAAAATGAGGTCATTTTCAAAACAGCCCACTTGATTCCTGGGAAATTCTTTCTCATTTGGCCGACCCCTGACCACCAAGAATTCATCAATTCTCTCAACTGACAACACAGAGAAGCTGCCACACACCATGTCTTCAACAGAGCTCTCCACATAGGCAGCACGCAACTGTGCCTTCAACTCCTCCAAAACAAGTGGCCTAAATATATCTAGGTACTGAGTTTCTGATTGAAAGCTGAGAGGCACCTTTTTCAAAGTTGCATTTGAATCCTTCTCCTTCTCCTTGTGACCATTATTCTTTGATATACCGACAACAGCAGAGAAGTAGTCCATCTGTAATATTTGCTTGTACCACTGCTCAAAATTAGAGCGTTTAAACCTCATGACAGATGTGTTTCTGTTGCTGAATAAAGTATTATTTCTGCTTCCATTTTGCATTGGAAGTTGAACCACTTGTCGCTTTGGAGGGAGGGGGAGTGTCTTTGTCAGACTCAGAGGAGGACGTGGGATCAGGGTCTGCCGCACTTTATCCAATGCGACATCTAGAGGATCAGGTTGATCATCTTCTTGTACTACTTGCTTCAACTGCTTCTGTGACTCCTCTTTAGCAGGTGGCTTCAACTGCTTCTTTTCTGATGCAAGTGCAAGTGCTGCTGGTTCAGCTGGTTTCAAGGGTGGTTTCTTTGCTGCTGTTGCAGCTGCCTCAGATAGTTTGATCGGTTTTTTATCCTTGCTGTAGCCCCTCCCTTCCAAAGTAGTCGGTGGTTTCGCTGATGAGATGACATCTGCTTCCAACTTATTTGTAGCCCGTCTTGCTTCCTGTATGACTATATGGTTAGAGTTATCGCTGCTAGGTTTAGGTTTAGGTTTAGGTTTAGGTTGGGCCCTCTCTGTGGTAATAACATCCACATTCAACAGAGGAGCCGGCGGTCTTGTGGTAGCAGGAGCCTCCTTAGACAAGGCACTCCCTTCACATGCTGATGCTTTCTCCAGGAACTTCTCCATATCAATTTTATCTGCAAGTTTACATGGTGCAAGATCAAACCACTTGGTAACCTCGAAGCAGCTCTAATAGCACTGCTTCTTATGGCCAAGTAAGGCACCAAAAATTATATAAGCATCTCGGGAGTTGCTCCAAGGAAACTTAATTTACTTTTTACCAAATTTAGAAGAAAATTCAAGCCCCTTCAAAAGAAATCACAGTATTATGAGATCGTCAAGCAAAGGCCTAATTTAATCTTGACCTTACCATAGCTGTCGCAACTATAGCAGATATTCAATGAAGCAAAACATAATTTTTCCATAAAAAATCTTCCCTCAATGGGAGCTTCTAAAAAGTAATCCTAACCTTACAAACAAACCAAAGGATAAATCGAAGTACTCCCTAATTTCAAGATGACGAGATAATCAATCAGGATTGCACATAGTTGTCAAAACTAAAAGTTCATAGGAGGATCTCATTCCATTAGCCAACAATAAAACTGAGAAAAAATAAGGAAAGGGAAATAACCTTTGTAGACCATTGCTTCAAGGGCGAGGAGGAGTGGCGTGGGCCCAGTAGATAGCGATCCCCTGAGAATTTGAAGAACCGAAAGGATACACTGCTTCCAGTGCCTTGTGAGAACTACCAAGGACGATTTCCCCCAATTTGCCAAGTGGGACAGCCAGGCTAAGTCCGGAAAAAGGAAATTTTCACGTAAATAATCTTCCCGAGTTGAGGATAACCCTAGACATAGCCTCTCCACAACAAAAGGCAGCACCTCAAGAAGGCGCACGCTTGCCATCTGTTACAAATTTAATTAGTATATCTTACGTACGCAACTGTCATTAATTACTAGCCAATTGAGGAACTAATTCTAAATACCAGGGTACAAAACTTGGCCCGGCTTTGCTAAAAGCCCGGCCCAAAAAGTCCAGTTGTTCACCGACTTATCCCTTTGGTGGGTACCACCTTTCCTGTAAGTTGTCTCCAAACTCACACAAAAGACAATTACAGACAAAATTGCTGAGGTCACCCTCACCGTTGCTATAAATAGAGGCCCATTGTTGTCATTATTGATCTGATCACTATTTGGCTACAGTAACCCTAACTTAAATATTCCTTAAAACCCTTTGATTTGTACCTTCGACTCAGGTTACCTTGTACCAGCATGGTACCAACCTCGTACCTTCCGTACACTAGGTACACTCGAGCATCGGTACCGATCAATTAAGACCTTAATGCAAAACTTTTGCATATTAAACTGGTTTTTTTGCAAAGGTTTAAAAAAGCCTTATATGAGCTGTTTGGGAAAGTTTATTCACATCTTATGCATATGACATATTGAAAGAGGTGTGAAATTTTAAAAAAGGGTAAATATTATACAGGTTCAAAGAAATGTACCTCACAATTTTTTTCATCAAAAATTATGCCTCTTTTCTCCAAGCATTTCACCATAAAAGGCCACAAGATAGTTGATAGAAAATAGCAAAAGTCTTCCCAAGACTGCATGTCGACAAGACTAGGCATACTTTTGGACAGCTGGTTCGACGGGTCGCTAAACCCTGGTTGCCTTAGGAAACCTCCTTCAGTTAGTGGTCTCACAGTGGAGGGACCCCCCTTGTGGAAACCTGATGGTGATTGGTCAGGGTTAACCACTTCCTTTAGTAGCTTTCGCGTGACAAAAAATATGTGGTGCAGGTTGGGAAAATTTTGTGATATTGGGTCAACTTGAACCTGATAGAATAAATAGTACAAGGTCCACATATCAATCATCTAGAATACATCCTTAAACTAAGCAAGTTAAATAAAATAATGCAAAAATAAGGAGAACCTACCAGCCTTAGAGCATATCTGAGGCCCGAATACATGGCGGAGAGAGAAGCAGCGCTGCTACAAAGAAATTGGAGCCCAGCTGTCAGCATCCTATTCTGAGAGACATACTCTAAAATGGCTCTACCTGCTTGCCTTACACTCTGCTAACAGAAAATATTATACAAGTTAGACACGAAATAACTAACACCAATGTGTACATTTCATTTTTCAGATGAAGCAAAAGTTACAGACATCGTTAGGATCTACAAGAAGGAGAACCAAGCTTTCTGCCATTGCAGGTGCCCAAGTCCATTGCCTCTGAAGTTCCTGCTTTTGTAGTTGCACCACAAATTGCACAGAGAACCTAATTAAAATAGCACAACGATTATCTCATGAGGAATGCCAAAGAAAATATACTACTACTACTACTACTAGTAGTACAAAGGGAGGTTAGGTAAACTATGGAAGAAGTACCACGACACCTTTTCAGGGACCTCAGCAATAGAGTGTAAGTAACAGCTGCCACCTCAACAGAGTTTTTTGATTCCTTGCCATCTCCCCCATCATTGGACCCTTTAGGGGTCTCCCATTTGAAGCACCATGATATTTCCCCAGCATGTGACACCAACCACTCATCCACTGATTGTGACATCCGCTCATTACCCGAACTAAGATCCGCCACAGAAACACGGGACAATACCCAAAATATGGCCATGGAGAATGATATAGGAAGATTCATGGGGTCTACTTGAAACATTGCAGTGTACCACAACAATGGAATGCATCTCCATTGGCTGCATTCACGTGAAGTCAAGTTCCATTGTGACCAGAATTCAGTCCAACAACTTTTGTCTCTCTCAGTATCTTTTGAAAAGGATGTATCCTCCTCTTCATCAAAAAGGCTTCCGCTATCACCTTTTGAGAGGGATACGCGCTTTGAAACCAATGCACATGCATCTGATATAATAATAGAATTTATGAGATCAAAAGCAGGTTGGCGTAAGGAATTGTGCAGGGTTGTGTCCTTCAATGAGCTCACCAAAGAGGGGCCCCTGATAAATTTTTTGAAAGAATAAACAAAGAGTAACAAAAGAGTTGATTTTGCATAATAATGATGACAATTCAATCTTACCACATATGAGCACACTCAAACGGGGGACTAGGAGGTTCCATTGTATATCCTCGGTACACAATAAGTATAGCAATCTGAAACAAAACATTTTTTTTCAAATTTAGAAAGAGCTTCATTTGCTGATGTCACATTCTTTTCTTCGACAGGATACAAGCCTGAAGCCGTTGTTTTATGAAAAAAAGTAAATATAAAAGAAAACAAATCTATCTGTACTAGACAGGATCATATAGTCCTGGATGATTCAATTAGGCATAGAATATAGCACCATCCCAGTAACACTTCAGACAGAAGTTTCTAAACTCTATCAAGAATTCAACATTGTTTTCACCTTGCAAATCAATTGGTAAGACATCAAAATAATAACAAACTAGAAATCCCAAATAGAAAGTATTAACACAGTTTGAGAACAGTAAGAATGTAGTCTTCAGGAGGGCAAGTTTTAATAAAACTAGAGAGGCTTACCTTAGAAGCATTTTGTCGTGTGAAGGCACTGAAGTTACTGCTTCTAGTGGCCTGATGAAGAAGAAAATACAGTATGTTTCTCCTTTGCTTTTCATGCTCTCCATCTTGCAATGCTTCAAGGGACTACATAACAGAGAACTCTACATTATTTTCTTCGTTATATTTCTTTTAGGAGCACTTAAAGGCATTTGAACTCAAATATTGACAAATGCATATGAGAGAGAGAGGGAGGGAGGTAAACCTGGAGAAACGGAATAAAAAGATCGAAAATATCCTTGTGGCTTTTCTCGTCTCGAGTATGAAAACAATGCCCCAGTAAAGTGTTTCGCATCACGCTTGGTGATAGTGAGGCTCTCAACCAAAGCTTACAACCTATACACAGATCTCAAATCATAGGAACAAAATAAAACCTATACAATGAAGGATACGTATAAAAGTGTATTACTCACCTAACATCTCAAAGGAGGCTTTGAGGCAACTAACAGCATATGAGAAATCAGAAGTGTCATCACTGACATGGTTGAGTATTATATTCAAGAAAACAGGATACCTCTCCAATATACCATCCTCAAAAGCTGGGCCATCCAGAAACCCCAGCCTAGAAATGAAAAACAAAAATAAAATTAGAATCCAATAAATTGAAACAGAAACATTTAAATACAAACAAGAAACGTAGTCGCAGGTTTTAGACTTACATACAGTGACTTAATTCCAAGCCATACATCAGCTCGCTTGAGCTGCAATCTGGGCCTCAGAGTCTCAGTACTGGTAGGCAAAACATCTGTTTCTAAAAAGCCGATCCATTTTTTGAGTAGAGGTTGCAACGGTTCCAAGTCGCTTGCTAGCCTACATGGTTTGTTTTTCATTACTTAAATTGACATAGAAGGTTTGGAGAAAGTACAACTCAAATATTAAATTATTATTTGCATAAGGGGGAGGGATGGGGGTACCTCAACTTGCCCATGCATCTCGCTAGACGAAGGCCGATTGCTCTAGCTTTACTGCTGCCGAAGAAAAGCAGTGCAAACACTCCCTGTTAATCCAAGTGTTAACCCAACAAAGCAATGTATGTGTGTTTTTAGTATTAAAAAATTGTTGAATTCAGGTTGCTTTGATTTGATGAAACACTGAGAAATTGCTGTAGAAAATTATAAGAGTAGAGTAGAGTAGAGTAGAGTACGGGATATTGTTGGTCAGTGGAGAGAGTGACTTCATAAGAGTGGTCAATGGCCTCTAGAAAGATCTGAAATTCATTTGCCAGAGAGCTGTCGTCCAATAGTACTGGGAACATAAGCACCTCAAACATCAAACTGACGACCTCAGGACCATCACGAGCAGGATCGTAGTGGTTGGCACGTAACTTGGCATTGATGCGGTTGAGATGGGCAGAGAGCCTCTCTTCATCGAGCCTGCGGAGGGTGTTGAGGAGGGGACCCACAGAGTCAGATTGGTAGTGGGCGTCATAGGAATGGAGGGCCTGGTGGTGCTGACAGACGCACTGGGTGCAGACGGCCAGCTCGCGGGAAATCCTGGTCCAGAGGAGAATGAGGGGGAGGGATGAAGATGAAGATGGAGATGATGTCTCCATCTCCAAGGCATGGAATGTCTCCAGCAGAGGACCCATGAGATTGGGGTGGTCGCACCAGATGTGTCTGCTCTCTGGCACTTTTATCAGGAAATCGAACGCGTCTGAGAACCTACGCTACCATGGACATGATATGAATTTAGGAATTTAGGAATTAATGAAATTGTCAAGTAGAACAGAACAGCTACTAACTAACTCACCAGGAGGCCTTGGCGGAGTGGAGGCGGCGCTGATCAGGGTCGTCGTCATCCCCGTCTAATTCCTCTTCGATGGAGCGCCAACGCTCTTTCAACTCTCTCTCCCGATCCATTTCTACTGATTTTGATTTCCCGATCGCTTCTTCTTCTTCTTCTTCTTCTTCAGGAAGAGGAGGAGGAGGCGGCAAACAAAAGCATTGATTAATTATTTCATTGATTTTAGATTGATTTTTAGGAATAGGGTTTTTAGAATAAGCGAAAGAAAAAAAGAGGCGGGAGAGAGAGACGAACCCATATCCTCTGAGGTACCAGAATATTTCTGTTTGAAGAAGCTCCGTCCGATCGGAATCCGGGCCAATCGGCCCCGAGGTGGAACGCACGGAATCGCTTTAATAGTCGTGCGGATTCTGGTTGGACGGTCGAGATAAAAAGATAAATATTCTGTTACCTTAGGTGATACGAATTGAGAGAGAGACCCAGTCCCAGTCCGACTCCCGCCTGCGTCCTGAGTCGTGAGTCGTGAGTCCTGACGCAACAAGAAAAGAGTATTCTTAATTGAGTGAGGCTACGGTGCTATGCATAGCACGGATGGGGTCCGTACTACGGCTTAAAATTTAATTTTTTAAAATTTTAACTGTCGATCTGAACTGTTCAATATGATTATAAAATGAATATGTACTTGCAAATCAAATTTTATATTTTTTCGAATTTTTTTACTATTTTTTCAGATAGGCTGTTTTTGGATGGTCCAGAATGTTCAAATCAAGTGATTTTCGAAAAAATAGTAAAAAGGTTCGAAAAAATGTAAAATTTGGTTTGCAAGTACATATTCATTTTATAATCATGTTGAACGGTTCGGATCGACCGTTAAATTTTGAAAAGTCAAATTTTAAGCCATAGTACGGACCCAATTGGTGCTATGCATAGCACCGTAGCCTCACTCTTCTTAATTTATATAATTAAACTGGAATCTAATCTTTATATCTAACTAAAATTAAACCAACTCATTTATAATTAACTTTTTTTTTTCTAATTCAATCTCAATTGTTAATCTATTTAGCTTGGTATTTTAATTCTTTTGACTACCAAAAACTAGTGATTTATTGCTCTCTATCATCTCATTCATTCTCAGATCTTGATCCAATGCTAGCTCTGAATCAACCACATAAATAGGGGTGTTCATTGGGTCCGGTTTAATCGGTTTTGAACCGAACCGATTTAGATTGGACTAAACAATTCGGTTTTTTCGGTTTAATGGATCGGTTCAGTTCATTTTCTAAAACCGATATACTACTTTGGTTTGGTTTGGTTTTAAAATTTTCAAAACCGCTTATACTGAACCGATCGAACTATCCTGGTTGAGATCATTTCTTAACACCCCACCCCAGACCCCCAACGCGATTGAACCCAACAAAGCTTCTCCTTCTCGCACGCGCGACTAGGGTCTAGGGTTTCACGCACAACGCCTTCACCCCCTCCTGTCCTGTCGCTCGACTTCACGCCTTCACCCACCCCAACATCAAATCGTCGGATCCTCTCACACAATCGCACGATGTCCGCTTCTAGCCCCAGGTACGGTACTATAGTTTCCCCTCAGTCTCTCTTAATCTCTTGCGCAACAACAAGCTATTTGAAAGTTAAAACAATTTTCTGAGCATCCTTTTTTCTTCTCTAGTTCTCTCGCTGAGTTTTCTGATTTTCTCGAACAATAATCGTTTTCCTTCTTTTGACTCTTTGCTACCTTTTGCCTTGCTCTCTCTCAGTTGCACAAGAATTGAAATTAGTTCTTTCCAAAGTTGAGTAATCAATTCTTTTGATTATATGTTATTATTGTAGACAAGGGTATGCAAGGTCAGATTTCATATATTTAGAGCATTTTAGAGAATCCACTGGATATCAAGGTCAGATTTCCTTCTTTTGATTATATGTACAGTGTTGGTTCCAAAGGTTCTTACCTGGTTTTATATTTTTTATGTGGGTTTGACTGATACAGTTGGATGAGCGGGAGAAGAGAGGCTGGAGAATACTTTGTTATGCTCATATCACTTGCGAGTTGCAAAGTTTTAGAATACTTGTCTTTTACGTTGATCTTAATAAAATAGGCTGAAGAATGCAAATTTTTAGAATGTTTGAACTAAAGTGTAATTTTCCCTTTTGATGTAGAGGATGGCTGTAATGGGTTTTGGGTTTGGGGTATAGTCAATTTATGTAATACTGAATTCCTGATGTAACGTTTACATTATAAAGCAATTGATTGACATTTTTTAAATAAAAAATAATATACTTTGGTTTGAACCGAACAAACCAAACAAACCGAAATAAAACTTCGGTTCGGTTACTAAAACGGTCCGGTTTGGTTCTATTTTGAAAACCGAAATAAAACTTTAATTTGCCTATTTTATTTCGGTTTCAACCGAGCCGAACCAATGAACACCCCTTGACATAAACATACCTGATAAATGAACTGAAAAGATATTTATATTTATATTATATTAATTGGACCATAACGAGCGAGTAAGGGTGAGGGCCCACGGCCTAACGCTAACTAACGGGCCTGGAATCCTTTTAATTTTAATTAAGGCTAGCTAGCTAGCTGGCTGCTCAAACTCCAAGTAATTATACTTCAAGGCCTGCACCGGCCCTTTACGTACTACTTAGTACTTACTCTCTAGCTAATTAATATCTCTCCATGTCTATATTAGGATTTTTTTAAAAATAGTAATTAAAATAATTAAAGTTAAAGAACCAACATGATTACCGAGTTTTCTATAAAAACAACAAAAACTGAATAGCCTATTCGGTTAAGAGTTTTTTTTGCTTCACCGAATAGGCTATTCGGTTTTAACTGGGGTTGTAGGATACGATGCCACATAAAATCCTTTGGTTTTTTTTTGGGCTTAACCGAATAGGCATTTCAGTTTAGTTTTTTTTTTAAGAGACTAAGATGAGCAAAATAAAGAAATATAATACAGAAAATTTGAATTTTTTATTTAAATTATTTAACTTCTTTTGATATATAATTAGCATATTTATACTAAAATACGCTAAATTACTTGAAATTATGTTGAATTACACTATATTAAGTTAAATTACACTAAATTACATTACATTACGCTAAAATACGGTTAATTACGCTAAATTACATATGAATAGGGACGATATCTTCACTGAAAAGGCGAAAAACGACGGCGAAACTTCAAACGGCCATAAAATGGTGCATGAGTGTCCGATATCAGCAAATGACCACTTTTCGGAAAGCTTGCGGAAATACGCATGCGTCCGTGACAGCTATGCTGTTTTCTGAAATTTAGAATCGCCAAAAAATAAAGGGAAGAGCCTCAAAACTTGAGTTGAAGTTTCCGATTAAGATTTTCATTTCTATTATTCAATCCAAGTAGCTCAGTAAATTAGTTATTAATGAACTTGTAGAATACCAATTTTTACTATTTTCGGAATTTTTTTACTATTTTTTATGATTCGTGAAAGATGGCACATAATCGGTCTATTTTAGCGTAATTTTGCGTAGTTTACCGTAATTAGCGGAGTTATTGTACTTTAGCGTAATTTCGTGTAATTCAACATAATTTATTGTAATACAGTGTAATTCAACATAATTTCAAGTAATTTAGTGTATTTTTTTTGTTGCTAATTATAAATCAAAAGAAGTAATCTAACAAATAATTTAAACAAAAAATTCAAATTTTTAGTGTTAGATTTCTTTATTTTGCTCTTCTTAGTCTAAAAAAAAAAAAAAAAAACCTAAACCGAAATGCCTATTCGGTTTAGGCTAAAAAATTCCTAAACCGAATAGCCATCTCGGTTTAGGGGGTGTTACACGAAAGGTTACATAGTTCGGGGATTTGTTTTTGTGAAAATAGGGTAAACCGAATAGCCTATTCGGTGAAGCAAAAAAAAACCCCCTTAACCGAATAGGCTATTCGGTTTTTACTGTTTTTATAGAAAACTCGGTAATCATGTTGGTTCTTTAACTTTAATTATTTTAATTACTGTTTTTAAAAAAAAATCCTCTATACTATATGCATGTGAACTAGCCAGACGTACTCCTAGGAAATTAAGACGAACTATATATAGAGTGAGGCTACGGTGCTTTGCATAGCACCGTTTGGGTCCGTGTTACGGCTCAAAATTTGACTTTTCAAAATCCTAACGGTCGTTCCGAACCGTCCAACATGATCATAAAATGAATATGTATTTGCAAATCAAATTTTATATTTTTTTCGAATTCTTTTACTATTTTTTTGAAAATCACTTGATCTGAACAATGTGGACCATCCAAAAACAGCATATATAAAAAAATAGTAAAAAAAATCGAAAAAATGTAAAATTTGGTTTGCAAGTACATATTCATTTTATAATCATGTTGGACGGTTCGGATCGACCGTTAGGATTTTGAAAAGTCAAATTTTGAGCCGTAGCACAGACCCAATCCGTGCTATGCATAGCACCGTAGCCTCACTCATATATATATATATATCAGTGTTCTAAATAGCGCGCTATAGCGGCGCTATAGCGCCGCTATAGCGTTTTTGGACCCCAAACGCTACGCTATGACATCAAAATGCGCTATTTGCGCTACGGCCGCTATAGCGACCGCTACAGCGCTATAGCGGTCCGCTATTCGCGCTATTTGCGCTATACAATATGGGTTTTTTTTTTAAAGCAATTTATATGGGTTTTAAATAAAGATAAAAAAAATCTCAAACCGAAATTGAATTTGTTGCTACTTGCTACAGATAAATCAATTTGAAATTGAGAATAGAAATTGAAATTTGAATAGAAAAAAAGTCCAAATCGAAAATAAAATTTGAATAGAAAAAAAAATTATGTCATGAATCATGATGCTTAAGATATTTTTAATAGGAAAAATCGATAGTTTATGATATTACTATGGATATTTTGAACCGCAATTTGAACTTTGTACTGGTTCAATATGAATATTATAATTTCTTAATTACTTTGGTGTTATTTATTGTTCTATGAGACTTTAGATAATGTTGATATTTAGTACAAATATTGAATATACGAAATGTAAAAAAAAAAAACGCTATTTGGAATAGCTTCCGCTATAGCGACGCTATTCGCTATAGTTTTTTTTTTAGCCTTCCCGCTACGACGCTATAAACGCTATTTAGAACCTTGATATATATATATATATATATATATATATATATATATATATATATAGAGAGAGAGAGAGAGAGAGAGAGAGTAGAACTAGGGTGCTCTCAAGTTCACCAAGCCCTTGGTGAACTCAAGTCCAAAACTCATCGGATCGGTTTCAAACGACGAATCCGACCGTTGAAACCCGTCTACCTTACGAGTGATGCATCTACATGCAAAAATTTTAAATTTTGAAATTTAATTTTGCATAGAGTCAAGTGGTCAATAAATTAATTTTAATGCATTCATTTTTTGACGTTTTTTGACCACTTGACTCTATGCAAAATTAATTTCAAAATTTAAAATTTTTGCATGTAGACGCATCACTCGTAAGGTAGACGGGTTTCAACGGTCGGATTCGTCGTTTGAAGCCGATCCAATGAGTTTTGGACTTGAGTTCACCAAGGGCTTGGTGAACTCGAGAGCACCCTAGTTCTACTCTATATATATATATATGTGCATGCTGCATATATGTCTCTTCATTACATGCATTAATCTTCAAATTAATTAAGAAGAACTACGTACAGCTGGTATCTATTTATCTATTCTTAGCATGATGCATGCTGACCTCTCCTTTTCTCCCTTCATCGCCCCGCGTCCAACTAGGTACGCTTTTCTATCTTCAGCACCCCTTCTCTCTCTCTCTCTCTCCCTAAGCCATAATCTTCCTCGCAACATCCATTGCCAATAGTGAGTACGTGTCTTTAGCCGTTGCACGGGCCGGCGGGCTACTCATCCCATCCCATTCACCATGGCCACAGCCTATCCATCCTGCATGCCCGTCGTCCTCCTCCTCATCCTCATCCTCCTCACAACATCATCCTTCCCTCTTACTGCCTCCCAGGAGGTGCTCAGTGCTGATGCCAAAGCTGATTCCGATGTTCTTCTCAAATTCAAGGAAGGATTGATTGACCCCACGGGCAGTCTCAGCGGCTGGCAGCAAGGGAAATCGCCGTGCAACGGGAAAACAAGTGTATCTGCTTGGTCAGGAGTCATATGCACCCATGAAGGAAGAGTGTTAGGGCTTCAATTGGAGGGCATGAACTTATCTGGTAAATTGGACCTTGCTATCCTTGCAAATCTACCCACATTACGTGTCTTGAGTTTCGCCAACAATAACTTTGACGGTTCCATGCCGGCGCTCAATATGGTCACCAATCTCAGGGCTGCATTTTTTTCAAGGAACAAGTTCTCCGGAGACATACCGGCAGATGCTTTTACCGGTATGGGAAATATTAAGAGGATTCACCTTGATAATAATGAGTTCACTGGATCCATCCCCAAATCATTAGCTGAGTTGCCAAAACTTTCAGAATTGAGACTCGATGGTAACCAATTCCAGGGAGAGATACCGAATCTACATCAGAACACCCTGCAGTTATTAAACGTATCTAACAATGCATTGGAGGGCAAGATACCTGACAGCCTCTCTAAAATGGGTGCTGACCTCTTTGTAGGTAATTAGTTAAATATATATTTAATTGTAGTTTACTTATTTTCTCCCCTTTTAAATAAAAAACAAAAATACTTCCTTTTTCCCTAGCTGTTTTAATTATAATTAATTAATATATATATATATGTGTGTGTGCATGCATGCAGGCAACAAAAATCTTTGCGGGCCACCCCTACAAGGGTCATGCACCAGCTCCTCTTCCCCGGCATCACCATCATCAGATTCAGGATCACCGTCATCATCTGCACAGAACAGCACATCGATCGGTATCATTGTATTCATTGTTGTCATCCTTGTAGCTATTGTGGCGGTATTATTCTTCCTAAAGAAACGACGCCAACAAAAGATGGCAGAGCACGGCCAGTTCGAGTTACCTCCTAATTCCAACGCTAATGCTAATGCTAATGCTAACACCAACTTTAGCAAGAAGAAGGCTGATGAGGATTTGGAGGCGGGCCCAGAGATAAATAATTCAAGCAAAATGGGGTCGCCGAACAACAACCGAGGCAGCAGCAATGGAGCCCACGATCAGGGAAGGCTGGTGTTTGTGGTGGAAGGTAGGCAGAGATTTGAGTTGCCGGATCTATTGAAATCAGAAGCAGAGGTGTTGGGGTCTGGTAGCTTGGGATGCGCATACAAGGCAACATTAGGTAACGGGCCTTCTATGGTTGTCAAGAAATTCAAGGACATGAACCGTGTCGGCAAAGAAGACTTTGAAGAGCACATGAGGAGGCTTGGTCGTCTTTCTCACCCCAATCTCTTGCCTTTGGTTGCTTATTACTATCGAAAGGATGACAAATTGCTTGTCAATGATTATGTGCCCAACCGAAGCTTGGCTCATTTTCTACATGGTATGTAACTGCTATATATATATATGTATTTTTGTTGTTGTTGTTGTTGTTGTTGATGTTGTTGGCATATATTAATTATTTTAATTAATGTGTGTAGGCGACCGCAGGATGCGTGCTGCCTTGGACTGGTCGGTACGTTTGGGAATTGTGAAGGGTGTGGCCCGTGCACTGTGCTACTTGTACGAAGAATTGTCTGTGCTAAATGTCCCTCATGGCCACCTCAAATCGTCCAACGTGCTGCTCAATAACTCCTTTAAGCCCTTGCTATCAGATTATGCTTTGGTACCGGTCGTGAACCAATCACAAGCCATCAACACCATGGCCGCATTCCGCTCACCTGAGCGTCGCCAGGTGGGCCGCCCATCAAAAAAGAGTGATGTGTGGTGCCTTGGTCACCTCATCTTGGAAATCCTGACGGGATTACCGGGGACACAGAGTGATGACTCAGCTCACCATCAACAGGGCCAAGTGCATGACCAAAGTTTGTGGGTAGCATCGATGCCAGAGGAGGAATGGAGTGAGAAGGTGATTGATGCCGATCTGATGAGAGTCGTTTCAGGCACTAGCAATTTGGAAACAGTGAAGGCTCTAATGCGGATTGCGTTGGCTTGCTGTGAGCCCGACATGGAAAGGAGATTGGAGATGAAAGATGCTGTGGAGATGATTGAAGAGCTAGCAGCCCCGGGATCGGGTGGGGGAGACGCGAGCAAAGATGATTCCGTGTTGTCACCGCCAAGGACCGAAGAGAATGAGGATTCACACTTCTCCTCGGTGGCAATTTAAAGAAAATGCAACAATGGTTGCATGAAAAGTTTTTCTCAGAAGGCTTTCTTTTCTTATCAGCCTGTATCTTTAAGAGTATAAGCAAATGCAACGAATTTCTTCTTTATTTTGAATTATACTCTGTTGTTTTGTCTTTATTTTGGAGGCTCAACGTTCTTTTTCTAGGAAAAAAGGAACACACATTTCTTCTTCATCTTATTATTTTTTTTTTTTTTCACTTTTGCTTTCTTTTTAACATCATTTTTGAATCACTGAATTTTCATGTGTTACTTCTTGTCCTGGAATAGATTAATTAGTGTATTGGTTCAATCAACTAATATATAATATTGTGCTTGTTTCTAATAATAGAGTAATGCATGTATAATTGTTATTTTAGTGATGATGCGCTTGTGTAAGATATTATAATAGAAAGAAAATTACGGTTGTAATTTATGTTGTTAAATTGCCATCAAAAGAAAGAAGAGCACTGTCATGTGTACCAATTCTGCACAAAGAATTTCTCATTGAGAAAAAAATAAGGAAATAAATTTTAGATGCTAGAATGACCAAAGAATTTTTGCCAGGGATTTCTCTACAATTAATGTACAACCGGGGATGGCCAGTACGTATTATTAATTAATTAATTGCCAGTAATATGAATATTAGGCTTTCCATCTCAATCTGAGAGTACGTTGTTAATTCTCTGATGGCACTGGCACGGGATTCCCCTGCATGTGTGCACCAGGGGATACCAGTAGTGCCAATGTGCATGCAGCCTACATTTGGAACACCATGAATTACTAGCTAGTCTTACAAAATACAAAATACAAAATACAAAATACAAAATACAAATGCTTTGCCTTATTTATTATGTATAGCTATTTTAAATCTACGGTAGCTAGCTTGCATGATTAATTAAGATGGAAGGTGCAAATTAAAAATAGAGATGCAATTGATTTCAAAGAACGACTACTTTGCTTAAGATCCAGAGCACGAGGGTCATCTCGAATGCAAACAATGTATTATGGAGCAAACCCCGGTCAAGCGCAAAACCAAACAGTGTAATTCCTCCCCTGTTGTACTGCAAGTATGTCACTGCATGCATGCAACAATTAATTAATTAATTAATTAATGTATTAATTATATATTTAATTACTAGCTAGCTAGCTAGCTTCCCTAATCCCTTATACGCGCGTACTCAACTCAAATTAAAAATTAAAAAGAGTACACATGCATGCATACCTAGAGCTTCCCTTATACTAGAAGCTGACGCCTCCTGCGGGAATGATTGCATGGCATCGGCATCGTAGGCATGATGATCGTAATCTGATGTGTATACATCATCTTCGATTGCATCGGTGACATGCTTACTACGCTTGGGGTGGCATGACATGGACATGTGCCATTTGCTTGCAATGGAGACCACTTTCTGAGCTCTGTGAGTGATGCGTGCTGCTCCTAGCAGGCACATGATGAATCCACTCAACTGAACCACTGAACAAACCTATAATATATTATATTATATGATATGATCCAATTAATTAATTATATTAAGAACATGTATGTATACATGGATCATATCAATGGATAAAACAAACCAGTAAGTCGCCGGAGTTGCAAAAATCCTTGGGGGACTTGGACGATAAAACAAGGAGAAGAGCGCCAAGCTGGCTGACAGTAATGGCAACCATGCATCCTATTATGAACCCTCTGTAGCGGTGGCTCGTCTCGAACAGCTGCATCTTTATCCTCGCATGCTCCTGAAATATCACCTCCGCTCCGCATTGCACCTCCGACGACCTTTCTACTCTGAACATCCCATAGAGACCCTCAAACCTGCACATATATGTCGTAATTAGTAATTTATTAATTGATTAGTGATCGTTTTAGTAATTTATTAATTAATTATTCGCAGATACTATATATATATATATGAATTAAACCTGAGTATCTGGAGCTCACATGTGAGCCTAAAGAGCACGCATACGAGGAGGAAAACTACTGTTCTGTAGATCCATGATATCAGCATGAACATAAAAATAAGGGCCCTCCATGAGACGTTAGTGTTTGTATTGCGTAGCATGTCAGGGAAGAAGGGCAGGCGTACATGCACTGAGGAGAAGAGGAGGATCTTGTGCGTGAGTTCAAGGGAGAAGGAAGGGAGAAGGATAAATGCAAGATGTCTCCGGAAGGCTTGGTCGATCTCGAGCGTGTAACGGCGACGCACTAAGGATGAGTCGCGTCGCAGGCTGTCATCAAGGAAAAGCAATTTCCTCAGGCCCCCGTGACGGCGAAAGAAAGCTGTGAGGGTGATGAAGGCGATGGTTGTTAAGCCTGATGTTGGCAGCTGTGCCAGTCGGTTGAAAGTAACGAGGGATGGACTAGCACCAGGAGTGTTGTTGGGGAAGATGGAGAAAGAGGCGGCGAGGGGTAGGAGGAAGGTGAAGAGCAAAAAGGCGGAGAAAGAGAGGACGGCAGAGCGAAGAGATGAGTGATCGAGGAGACAGCACTTGATGCACACTCTGAAACTCCTCAGCTCATCGTGCATCATCGACTTGCACCGTGCATACGACGGACTCAGCAGAAGCGGAACCACCACCGTTGTCTGCCTCTCACCCTCACCCTCGTTCATCATTGATTAATTAATTATGTTTTCGATGGGTATCACTCATCGATCTCAACACTTAATTGGCTAGCCAGGTCACATTAATTAATATTAATTGACACCCCTGACCCCTACATGGAGTGCTCGCTTATTTGTTGCTTTATCTATCTATCCATCTATGTTGCCCGTGAATTAGTCTGGAAAGGAGTGGTAAGGAATAACTAATAATTAATTAAGCATCCATCGATATACAGCCCATCGATCGATAGGTCCTTGGCTTTATTTATAACCAATTTAAATTATATTATATTATTGGTTCCTCCAGTGCACACCTGTCCTGCCCTTAATTAATTGCTATATTCTACCTCCTTCATCCAATTAAATGGTTGCAACGTGTAACACGGTTCAGCAAGCTGGTCAACATATTTTACCAATTTTATGATGTTTTCTTTTGAAAGAAGTGGGGTACGTGAACCAACCGATTTTCATTTAACAGAAAACCATTACAAGCAGTATCAAATCCGGTACCAACACTCTAGTACCAGTTACAAAACAGAGAACATAAAAGCATACATGCATAGGTAGAAACTAGAGGTGCTATCGGGTCGGGTAGGATCCGGGTACTATTATATTTGGACCCGTATCCTAAAAGTGTTCGGGTCCGAATTTCGATCCATATACTTATTAGTTTCAAATCTGGTCGGGTCCGGTTCCGGATACCTATCTATCCGTTGATATTTCGGTTCCGGATAGATAGATACCCATAACTTTTGTGGGTTATCAGGTTCGGTTCGGGTTCAAAACGGGTCCGAATCCGAAGCGGATACATGGCGCAACTCACAAGAATTTGATAAACCCTTTACTTTTAAATATAATTATAATTTTCTAAACATCTCACATAATATATCATTATAATATAAATTAAAATATGCTCTAAAATATTGAAGATGAAATAAGTTTAGAAAATAAAATATTAGAGATGGTGATTTCATTCTATGGTTCCAAAAATTCATGAATAGAATATTAATACCAATTTGTTTCAATCAGCAATGAGAGCAATAAATTTTCATGATCCTTGCAGAAAAAAAGATATATGGTAGACAAAGAGATCAAGAAAAGAATTAATTAGTTTTGAAAATTTATAAGCAAAAGGTGAACGTGACATTTGATTTCAATGATCTGTGTGAAAAAAGTAATAAATTTCATTTAAGAAATAAAAAAAAACTACAAATGATTGTCTTTTCATAGTTTTTGGTATATGTTTTTATATTAAATAATTATAAAGAAGTGGTATTATTATTTTATCGGGTATTTATAGGGGGTATTGGGTCGGGTACGGTTATGGGTCGGATAATTAAATCAAACTCATATCCTATCCATTACAGTAACGGTTCTGATTTTGATCCGGATCGGATATTAAATTATTAATTTTGTAACCGTACTCATAATTTGACCAGTTATATTTTTTAAATCATACTCTATCCAAATTAATGGGATCCGGGTCGGTTCAAGTTCGGATCCGGTTTGGTTCCGGATCGAATCTGAGTAATCAAGTAAAAATAGCACCTCTAGTAAAAACCTGACAATTAAGTAGCATAGTTTTACAAAAACAACATTAACAACCACAAAAACTTGTCAAAATACCAAGTCTTCAGCCTGCCTCCTCTTCAATAGAAGTGATCCTGGACCAAACATAGGGATTGTACCTTGTCCCCTTCCCCCCTCCAAAATAAGAGAACTTAATGATTTGCCCAAAACTGTGGATGCAACTGAAATTATCTGTGCACCTAAACTTTGTAAACTTTTTGCATTTCCACCCGTAAAAATAAGTCTATTCATCTCCAATCATATGGTCGATAAAACTGCCCCCTTGTTAGTTTCACTAGATTTGAATCTTTCATAGGGATGCAGGTGTCAATTTCCCACAAATCTCTAATTAATATTAACTGACTTGGCGATTTCCTCTGCATCTAATTTCCATTCAGTTGCTTGCTCCAAGTGCATGCGGTTTGTGACCAAATAAACGGCATAAAAGTCCAGTCTGACCAGAATGCTTCGTATTTGTCTGTTTTTGCCCTAAATTAAAATACTAAAAAACTGCGATTTTGCAAAATCAAGAGTATTTAGCAAAAGTAACATGATTCTACCTTAAAAACGCACATAAAGACTTGATAATTGGTCATTTCCTAGGCCAAATATATATATATATATATATGGTAGGGTAAATTACTATATATAATTTAACACCCTATCAAACATTAAAGTGCGAACTTCAGGGTCTGATGCAAAACAACATTAACAATTCAGATGGGAACATAGTTAGAGGTAGAACTAATTATTCATTAGTTCATTACTCATCATTCGTTAATTTAATGATTTTAAGAAATTGTAAACTTTGAAGAAGATGAATAATACGTGAGACGTCCAGTCCAACTAGGCCCGGCCCGGCCGGTTAGCAAATTAACAAACATGGGATGCGATGTGAGCCCAATATGAGCCCAATGATATGAGCCTTAATACAATAACAATAAAAATAACAGTCTCTTTTTTGTCGGCTAGGGTTTATGCGAGATTGATTCAATGGCTGAAGAAGTGAAGAGTCTCTGTTTTGTTGGTTGGTTGCTATTTTCATATACATTATTTGTAAATTCTTTTCTTGGCTTTCGAATATTCAATTCTAATTGCTTCCTTTCATTTCTAATATCCCAAATAGAACATGATGTCGAAATGAAATTGTTAAACAGAACAGGATTAATTATGTATTGAATATTCAATTCATTATGATCTCATAATTATAATTATATATATATATGTCTTCACAAGATAGCATGTATATGTAATATGTTTTGAGTTTGACCAACTCAAGCTTAAGTTAGATTTTCCTATTTCTTGGAACTTAATTGAAAGCCTTCTAAGATTTAGTAATCACTAATCAGTGATTTTTGTGCGTGATGTTTGTTTGTTTGTTTTTTTTTTTTTTTGCTGTATACAGTTAAATTTGGTCATGTAAACTTTGTAGCCTAATACAAACAAGTCTATACATGTTAATGAAACATGTATTAATCTTGAGCCTGGATCAAACTATGATTGGAAATAATATAGGTACCTCACTTGAAGCCTGATTTGGGTTTAATACATGCTCGATGCTACATTTATCTGATTTTCTCTGTTAATCACATTATTATGTGTAAGAAATTCAAGTCTGGTAAACTTAGAAGAAAAATGGTTAATCACATAGATATCCTTCCCATCATTGATTCTGTACTTTCTGTTATTGTTATCTTCAAGTGCTGTCCGTTGGATGCAACATGAGATGCATGATGGTATCAGAATACTTTTTGCCTCAGTTTATTTCTTTATTTTGTACAAGTCTGCCTAAATTGCCTTATTACAATTTTCTTATTGAATATTAAAACCTGCCGGTAACTGATTGCATCCATTGAATGACATTTCAAAGGAGATTACTTCACGCTAGTTCTTTTGCAGCAACACCCCAAGTGTTAAAACTAAGATAAAAATAAAAATGACTAATTTTTGTATTAATGCATTGCTATCATAGATAAGTTTGAAACTAATATATATGATGTCCGATCGAGCAGTTTGATTTTACAAATAATTGTCTTGACAAATTTGAGTTGTCAAATTCAAATGCGATAAAGCAGTGGAGATTTTTTCAAAATGTGATCCCTTAATCTTAGGATGGTGATTCGAGGGCTGTATTAATTGTACACCAACTTTCAAAGAAGAATTCTGACAAGCCATTTAGCAAAATTGCCAGGAATTGCAGTCAGTGCAGCTTTCCCCCCGGGCAAAAAGATAAAAATTTGTTCAGGTTTATGCATGACCTGTCGAACCGAATTTTTTATTGTTACCACGGCCAAAAATCCGAATTAATTCGTTACCACCCGTCTGACCCTTTATTCAATCCTACCACCTCCGCTAACCCAGTTCGCGCACCAAATTAGCTCGTGCGCGGACTGGGTTGGCGCACAAACTTGGTGCGCCAACTGGGTTAGCGGAGCTCTCTTTTGGGGCTGAATGGATTTGGGTTTAAGGTTTAGGTTTAGAGTTTAGGGTTTAGAGCTGACTGGATTTTAGTGTTTATTTTTATTTTTGCAACGGGTGTCTGAAAATTCTGTTTTATTTTTAACGATGTTCATTCATCAGACGCAAGGCAGCAGGCAGGTAAATAACGTAAAAACTAATGTGTTAAATTGACGGCGGAAGAACTAAACAACAGAAAAACAAAACAACATAAGAACTAATATCAAAATAATATCGAAATAACATCCAAATAACAAGAACTAATACCGAAATAATATCCAAAAACATAAACTACAACAAGTCTATCCTATCTGCTCGAGGGTGTCCACGGCTTTTTCTCTCTCCTAAGTCTCTTACCCCGCCCCTCCTCTTGACGCTCTCTCTCCTCTAGCGATGTGTACTGTCGTGGTGGCTGTGGTGGGGTCTCCTCATGTATCTCCCCAAAAAGTGTCTCCTCGTGTGGTCCCTCATCTGCACCAGGTCCGAAAATAAACTCGCGTGTATCTGCAGGGTACACGGGTCCATATGAGACATCATGCTGGACAGCTGCTGCACTGGACTGTGGGAGTGACGTCTCCTGTGGGAGTGGCGTCTCCTGTGTGGGAAACGGAGGGGAGTCTACATCCTGCGTGTAAGCCCCGTACTGAGAGCCTAAGTGAAACGAAAAATCTGCGGATGGGTCCGGCTCGTCGTACTGATCTCCGCGGGGTATATCTCCCTGAAACAAATAGAAAATTAGGTTTCACAATGAAGATGATTATAAAAATAATTACAAAAATATACGTACTGCTGCAAGCCCAGCAGCCTCAAATGCGGCCTCAGCAGTCGCTGCCTCGTGTAGGTCTGAGAAATCCGGCTCTGGCGTGCTCATAGGCTCCGCAGAATCTGCGGAGTCCATGTCTTTCAAATCTTCATAGCGGGGAAGATCTGAAAGCCTGAGAACTCTCTCGAGCTGATCCTGGTACCGGCGACGACGACAGGCGGTGCAGCCATACACAACCACTTCTTACCGAATGCCTTCCAACCTCTTGTGACGACGTATCTTGCGCTCCTAAGCACCTGCTTGATGTTCATGAGTGCCTGCGAATTAAAATAAATAAAATTAGTTCGAATTGCAAAGGAATTTTCATAATTTTCTTAAACTAAAAAAATTAAAGACTTACAATCTGTGCAGCCGGGCCAGCGCAGGGAATGAAGCCATACTCGTCACTAACCGTGTCGTGTCGTACGTGGAGCGGCTTCGTGTTCATCTCCGTGATCTGACCATGCAAGTACACCGTGAAGGCACAGTACTCCTGATACCAACTGCGATAGGTCTGATCGTATGTATCGAAAGCATACGACAGGAGCTCGTCAGGGATCCTGTCGCCCATCGCCTCAAGCCGAGTCACATAATCGGCGTGCACGGTCCGCCAATCCTTGCCGCCGGTAGTGGCCAGATCTTTGTGAAGCTCGTACCACTTGTCCTTGGAGATGGGATCCGGGACGGGAAAGGGCTGACGCATACCGAACTGACGCATCACCCGTCCAGGATAGTAATGCTCGACCATCTGGTAGAACACAAGTGGTACCTGCAAGTACATAAAAATAAATAATCCTACGTACGAAATAAATAAAAGTGATGCAAAATGGGAATACAATAATAATGCAAGGGTTACCTGAGCAAACCAAAACTGACGCTGCTGGAGGCATATATGAGGCAGGTCATGCAGGAAGGAGTGAGGGATAGCATCATCGTCATCAACCTCGACACGCTCGTCGTACGGCCGCCAGCAGACGTGTCTGTCAGGAGTCATCTGCTCGAACTGACTCCGGAAGAAATCAACACCCATAGGTCTGCCGTGCGGGGTCTGGATGTACGTCTTCCTCGAGCACCACTTCTGCGCGTAAGACGGGCATGTAATCCCGTCGGGCTGCCCCCAAGCTGGAGCCCAACCTCTCACTCGTGGCTGTGGACGGCCGAACGGGAACCTCGTCCACGACCAATGCATCAGGAGACCAGCTGGACCGTAGAAATTGTGCTTGTTTGTCTATTTAGGTACAATTGACAGTTAAAATTTTGGTTTTTTTTATGTAACCATTTAATTATTAAGATTTGGATTTTAAAATAATTTATACCTGACATGCGGTGCACAAACCCCGATATAGACATGCCAATACCGCTGCACCCCAGTTCATCTGTTTCGGCTGGGCCAAGTCCCTCAGCCACTCAAGCAAACATCCAGGGACAGTGGCCCCTGATGAATCTGGGAACATCCAGCAAGCAAACATCTCCATGATGTAAGCCCGGGTCCACCGATCTACCGTCTCAGCATCAGCATCTGCGTCCAGGGCTCCACTGTAAATTCGAACCAATTTAGTGAAAATTGCGAAAAATAATTAATTTTAAAAAATAGACATCAAATAATTAATTTTATAAAATAAATGTTACCTGAACCGCTCCCGCAAGTGTGATAAACTGATGTCATTCTTCGAGTAGACGTACCCCTTCTTGGTCGACCTCCGCTTCATCAACCTGTCTCCCAGCAGGTCGAGGACGAGCTGCGTGAAGTCTCCGTACTCCACACCTGTGACCGCCTCTCCGGCAATGGGCAGACCCCAGAGACAACTCACGTCCTGGAGAGACACCGTAATCTCTCCGATGGGCAAGTGGAAGGTGTGGGTCTCCGGTCGCCACCTCTCGACCAATGCAGATATAAGAGCGACATCTGCATTTAAGTCACTGAGCTGTGACACATGCCACAGACCCAGCCTCTGCAACGCGGCTGCAAATCGAGGGTCGTAGAGGATATTCATCTGGTTGTTCCTCATCGACGTCAGAGTATGAGTCTGCATTTAATTTCAAAATAAACACAAATACAATTTATTGTTTTATTCAAATGAAAATATATATTATTTGCAAGTGGTATAGAGATGTAAACTTACATATGAGTTTCTGATCTTGTGCTCCTTGTAAGGGAACCAGCAAACGGGACTGATATACTCTGACGTCAAATGCGGAAAGACGGTCCGAGCTAACACTACATCCAACTCCACATCATCATGAGGCAGACTGGTGTGCTTAGTGCCGCTGGATGACGCCATACTACAATTTGGTGCATTTCTAATCAAATTTGGTCTTAAGTACCTCAAATAGGATACTTTAATAATTTACTAAAATAATTTGGCATAAAATACAACATAATATAGCTAAAAACAATTCTACTCTGTTTGGACACTATTCTAAATATTTAATACAATTCTACTCTATTTGAACATCATTCTAATTATTTAATACAATTCTACTCTGTTTGGACATCATTCATAATATTTAATACAATTCTACTATGTTTGAATTTATTTTGAACACCATTCTAATTATTTATTACAATTCTACTCTATTTGGACACCATTCTAATTATTTATTACAATTCTACTCTATTTGGACACAATTCTAATTATTTATTACAATTCTACTCTATTTGGACCTATTTTGGACACCATTCTAATTATTTGGACCTATCTACTCTACAAATAAATAAATAAAAAAGTAAAAAAAAAAAAAAAAACTTACTTTTTACTGTGCCGGAGTGCGCGGAGCGTGGAGTGCAGAGCAAAATGAGCTCTCCGCACCCTTATACGGTGAAAAGAGAGCTCCGCTAACCCAGTTGGCGCACCAAGTTTGTGCGCCAACCCAGTCCGCGCACGAGCTAATTTGGTGCGCGAACTGGATTAGCGGAGGTGGTAGGATTGAATAAAAGGTCAGACGGGTGGTAACGAATTAATTCGGATTTTTGGCTGTGGTAACAATAAAAAATTCGGCCTGTCGAAAGGCCAAAGAATTAAGAAACTTGAGACTGGTGTTCAAGAAATCTCTTCCATTTCTTTTCATCCTAATTAAGCATCAAGTGTAATGCTGTTGAATACAGGGCTCACTCACCGGGTCACATTTCACGGAAGCTATCCTCTTTTTGCATCAGCTTCTGACAACTGCACTGCCTGCCTCGCCGCCTCGGCCTATGTGTTGTTTATTGATTCTGATCTTAATCAGAAACCCCCTCCACTCTTATTAATTGTTACCTTGGAGGGAGATTCTCTGTGGCCATAAATAAACCTGAGCATGGTAGAGGTATATAATTAATGTTGTTATCTTCTTAGGGCCAAAAACCAAATATTCCTTTTACAAGTTGTTCACGGTTTTTATAATCGACCATCAGAATTGGAGACTATCAATCATCTAATGTAACACCAAAATTACAGACTTTGTTAATTTAGAACAAAATTGAACTAATTAAACCAAGTTTTAAAGATATTTTCAGGAGAGTTTTAGACTGCCGCAAGTACCAGCCAAGACAGCCTTGGTTAATTATTCACAGCTATATATATTGCCATTGACTTGAAATTACTACTGACAAGTGTTCTACCTGCTCATACAGAGTAGGATGATTTTAGCTTACTTGTAGTTATAGTTGATGCAACTTTGTATTTTGTAGGGTTATTGTTATATTACCGATGCATAGCTTATTTACTGCGATATGTTGTATTTGTTTTTTATGTAAATGTAAATGTAAGTGTAACATTATTAGCTCTGGAATGGAATTTCTTAATATTGTAATCATGATGTAACTGAGAAGCTGTTTAGTCTTTAGTGCGAGGAATTAATCTATCTTGCAATCAGATTCAGGGCTAAACGTACCCTAACTTTTTGTTTTAGCATACCAGTGAAATTAATATATGACAGATGTCCTCACTGAAGCTGAGGGCATAATTGTCCATTACTAAAATAAGCTGATTAATGTTTGTCAATAACAAAAAAAACTGATTTATTATTATTATTATTATGTGGTTAAAGATTAGACAAGTAAAAGGTGAAATGAAGGAAGAATTTGATTTATAAAGGAAATTGTGAGCTTAACTTAACTAGAGTTAGTTAAAATAGAAGGCATCCTATGCCTGCCTGCCTGCCTGCCTGCCTGATGCCAGTCAGTAACAGTAATGCTGGTAAGGTAAGGGCAGTTAAGTTTCCTTTTCCTTTTCCTTTTGATTGTGGTCGTCTCCAGTGATCACAGTAAATGGAAGTGTCCATTTATTTATTTATTTATTTATGGATGGGGAGTAGAGTAGAGACTGTAGTGAGTACTGTGAGTGACGTGACGTGACGTCGGGAGAGAATGAGGAATGGAATAATGGTCTTATTTATAATCTTATATTCTTATTTATTTATTTATTTATGGATTTATGGTCTGTCACGTGCGAGCTTCCTTCCCCAATCTCTTCTTTCTAATTTCTATTCGAACCAAAGCAAACCAAACCACCGTCATTACTTTGAGGGAGAGAGAGAGAGAGAGAGAGAGAGAGGTCTGAGTCAAGTTGGTTGGTTGGTTGGTTGTTCTTCCCTAACCAGACGCGGAGACGCCTGCCTGCCTGCCTGCCTGCCTGCTCTTGATCAAATCGAAACAAATTGCAGGTTTTGAACTTTTATTAAATTGGGATCTCTCTTTCTCCTTTCTCTACCCTCTACCCTCCACCCTAGCAGCTGCTACCCTTCTTCTTCTTCTTCGCTTCCCAAAGCGGAGAATTCAGGGTCCCTTCCCTTCCCTTCCCTTCCCTTGATTTCTTCTTCTCTTCTCTTTTTATACTCCTTCCAATTCCAATTCCAATTGATTCAGAGAAAGAAATCCAATCCAATCCAATCCAATCCAATTTAAAATGGGTCTGGGCCTCCTTCTCTTCCTCCTTCCCTTCATCGTCCTCTTTCTCTTCCTCTTCCTCTTCCTCCAGCCAAAGCCAATTAAGCCAATTCAGCCAATTCAGCCAATTCAGCCAATTCAGCCAATTCAGCCAAAGACCAGGTCCAGTCGTCAGAAGCTGCCCCCTGGTACTGTGGGTCTACCCTTCATTGGGGAGACTCTCAAGCTGATTGCAGCCTACAAGACAGAGAATCCTGAGCCATTCATCGCTGAGCGTGTGCGGCGCTACGGCCGTCTCTTCACCACACACGTCTTCGGTGAGCGCACTGTGTTCTCAGCTGACCCAGACTTCAACCGGCTGGTGCTACGCGGGGAGGGTCGCTCTGTGGTGGAGTGTAGCTACCCGGCATCCATATGCACTCTGCTGGGGCAGCATTCATTGCTTCTGATGCCCCTTGGATCCCTCCACAAACGCCTTCACTCCCTTACCCTCACCCTCACACGCCACTCCCTGCTGCTGCCCCACATAGACCACCTCGTCACCCGAACTATGGCTGCTTGGGGGGATTCTGATTGCTCTACTGGGGAGGGGGAGGCGGAGGGGGAGGGGGAGGGGGAGGGGGATTGGGATTGGGATTGGGATTGCTCTACTAGTACCAATGACAATGGCAATAAAAGAAGAAGAAGAAGAAGAATCCTCCTCCTTGACCAGGCCAAGCAACTCACCTTTGACCTCACTGTCAAGCAGCTCCTCAGCATCGACCCTGGCCCCTGGACCGAGGCCCTCCGCCGCGAGTACGTCCTCCTCATCGACGCCTTCTTCTCCGTCCCCCTCCCCTCCTTCCTTGCCTTCTCCTTCACTGCATACGGCCGTGCCATCAAGGCTAGGAAGAAGGTGGCAGAAGCATTGAGGCAAGTGATAAGAGAGAAGATGGAAGAGAGATCAATTAGGATAAGAGACAAGGAAAGGGAAAGGGAAAGGGAAAGGGACATGGTTGATACTCTGCTGGATCTCGATGGGGAATCTAGTGTGCTCTCTGAGGAGGAGATGGTTGACTTCCTGCTTGCGCTGCTCATCGCTGGCTATGAGACCACCTCCACCAGCATCACCCTTGCTGTCAAATTCTTGACTGACAACCCTTCTGCTTTAGCCCTTCTCAGAGATGAGCATGACAAGATCAGGGCACACAAAGGACATGATTCCAAGGCCCTGGATTGGACCGACTACAAGTCCATGCCTTTCACCCAATGTGTAATATAATTAAGTCTTTAAGCCTTTCACCCGCTGTTCACTGTTCACTGTTCACTGTCACCACCACAAGATGGATGGATCAATCAATCAATCTGTTATGAATTATTTGCAGGTGATCAGTGAGACGCTACGCGTGGCAAATATAGTAAGTGGGGTTTTCAGGCGAGCAGTGACAGATATTGACTACAAAGGTAAGTGGGGCATTCATTCATTCATTCATTCATTCTTGCTATCTATCTATCTATCTATCTATCTAGTACATACATACATACATACCAATAACAATACCAATATTCCATACCAGGGTACAGGATTCCAAAAGGTTGCAAGATATTTGCATCATTCAGAGCAGTTCACATGGATGAAGAGTACTTCAAGAGTGCAGCAGTGTTTGATCCTTGGAGGTGGCAAAGCACTGACACTTTTCATCAGCAAGTCATATCAGCTGGCGTCTTCACTCCCTTTGGAGGAGGTGCCCGACTCTGCCCAGGTTTTGAGCTTGCCCGGGTTGTCATCTCTGTTTTCCTGCACCACCTCGTCACTCGCTTCAGCTGGGAAGCAGCAGAAGAGGATAGATTGGTATTTTTCCCCACCACCAGAACCTCCAAGGGCTACCCCATCTTCGTCCGTGCTCGCACTCCCACTCCCACTCCCACTCCCACTAATTAAGCTCTCTCTCTCTCTCTATCTCTTCTAATTAAGATTTCAATGTATCCTTGTATGGGCAAAGTTGTATAATTTATGTGATTTGTGTTATAGATAATATATCCTTATATTGTTTCTTCCAAGTTCCAACAAAAAGATTAATTTTATTTTTTATTTTTTTATCTAGCAGTAAGTAAGTCATTAGTCATTGCATTATGTTCTGAATAGATGTGCATGTTGCAAATTAATCAGCAAGAAGAAGATTCTTACCAATACTACATATTAATCAAGCCTTAATTTCTTACCAATACTACATACATTAAGCCTTAATTTCTTACCAATGCCAACATACATATTGGACTGTAATCTCTTACCAATACTACGTATTGGGCCTTACTCTCTGGGTTGAAAATGGTCGTCTATTCTATTGGGCCTTACTCCCAATTAAGGACTCCCTTGTAGTAGTTATTTTACTCTCCTATATATGCACCAAGGCAAAAAGGAATGATAGGTTTAATTTCTCTCAACATATATATATATATAACAAAATAAAAAATTCTTTTTGTGCAGTAATAAAAGGAATGATAGGTTTAATTACATTCATGTATTCATGTTATATATGTTTAAAATTTTTTTGTAATAATTGCTTCTTATTTGCAAACAACCCACTAAATAACCTCTAAATATAAGGTCAAATATAAGAAATATTGTGTCTCACCTCTAAATAACCTCTAAATAAAGGTCAAAAGGTTCTTCGTAATTAATGGCTTTATTTATACCTGTAAAATCAGTGTTTCAGCAAATGACCAGAAACTTCTGTTAATTAGTATGTCAGAAATTTATATGATGTCAGAAACATATGTGGTATTGAGAAACAAATTACAGAAAAAAAAAAATGCCTGTCAATCTCTGATCCCATGTCTGAGTCACCTTTAGTTCTCCAAGAATGTTACTGAGATCATCAACCACCATCTTGCTTCATCTTCTCAACTTATTCACAAAATAAAATAAAAAAACCTTGTATCAAGCTAATAATGCATCACCAGACCTTTTAAGCGCTGATGTGTTTTTTTTTATTTTAAACTGTTAG
The DNA here is from genome assembly GCA_025461045.1 of Carex parvula. Taxonomy (NCBI): domain Eukaryota; kingdom Viridiplantae; phylum Streptophyta; class Magnoliopsida; order Poales; family Cyperaceae; genus Carex; species Carex parvula. The sequence goes on along the minus strand of JAJGRW010000660.1, from coordinate 180,552 downwards.
TATTAGGTTTCAGTCAGAGCCTACACTCAAACTGAACAAATTTCACAAGTCTTTATATAATTTTCGAAAGAAAAGCCCTCGAGACCACGTACACGGTTCTCATTTTCAATCAGACCAAGTATGCAATTACGTGTGCGAAATCCAATAAATTCTGAAATGTGCGCAATAGATTATATATGTAATTGCCCTTTGTGCGTCTTCAAGTGTTTGGGCGACATTCATACACTTGTGTATGCAAAGACGTATTCAGAATTTCGATGAGAAGTAAGCACAAAATGCTAACCAGAATACAAATTAATTGATTTTTCACTATAGAATCTCATAAGCTATAGAGTACAAAATGCTATCAAGAGAACAAAATTCTAACAAGATTATAAAAAAACAAAACAAAACAAAAACAGAGAACAACAAATCATAACCATTGTTCATTTCTTCTCCTGCAATCAAACAAAAAAAAAAAAAAAAACAACAAATCATTTTATAGATAAAGTCCTACTTTCCGTTAATACTTGTATGATTATCCAAGGATTGCAATGTTGACTGGTACTGCAATGATTGGCCAATATATACAAAGCCTTGCTGACAACATTGTTCCATATATATGTAACTGAGCAAGTGGCGGAGCCACGTGTAGCCACAGGGGGGCACTTGTCCCTCTGGAAAAATATTTTTCAAAGTATACTGCTAAAATTATAGTTCAAATGACAAAATTGGTAAACATATGCTTGATTTGAAAGTAATTATGAATAGTTATGCTTCATAGTATAAAATATTTTGTCAAATATTTCTCTAAATCTATATACAAATATACTTAATTTATAAATATTATACAAATTATGCCCCATCCTAAATTTTTTTGCCCTACCCTGTCCCATGCCCTGCCTTCTGCCTTCTGCCCCTGAACTGAGCTGTATATTTGATCCTCAGTTTTAATGATAATTTGCCTCAGTTAACATTTATTTGGCAATTAAACCTTTATCAATTATACAAAAATGTTAGCTGATCACTAGAATGTCAAGGAATTAGATTAAAAGATGTAAGAACAGTGTGATGCTGATGCATGCCAGGTCTTGCTTAAGCTTGCTGTTAAAACTAATTGCTGGCCAAAGTTAAATTAATTAATTGGGTCAATATTCATACTATTAAATGTACTTGGTTAATTAGTAGTCTTTCTCGCTTTAATATAGCTTTAACAATTGAATTTAATTTAGTTGCATGTAGGTTGGTACGTAGTTGCTATATATTATGCTTACTTTCAGAGTTTTGTTTTAATTTGTCTCAATATAATGAGTGTTTGTTTCTTACTTTCAGATGCCTGGTACAATTCAGTGTAATATGATCTCATTTGAAAGTAATTATTTTATACTTTACTTCTTTTATTCAGGGAATATATAAAGCTTGCCTGCTTGTTCTGCGGGAACTAAAAGTTCAGTTATACTCTGCCTTGAAAACCTTATAGGACTTGTAAGTTGTAAACATATTTTAGTTTCTTATGGTTAAATATATGGTAATTTTTTAATACACTTTTTTTCTCCTTGTGCAAATTACAGGATTGCTTCAAAGGATCTAAATTTTATTCTTGACGGTAATTAATTGCTTATCATTTCTTGCCTACCTGCTGACACAAAACTCATAACAAGACCAAGTCAATGTTGTGTCTGATGATTGGCGCTAATTACAAATTTCAGAATTATGAAACTAATTTGTTCACTGTAAATTATTTTGTAATTTTTTGTTAACGGGTGGTGGTGGTTATATTTTCGGTATATTTAGAAGTTCATTTTAGCACTGCTGTTGTAATGCTTTTTGGTATTTTGGTAATGTATGATAATTACACTTTGTTGATTAATGCTTATTACATGTTATTTCTATATTTCAATGTGTTTATGTAAATATAGTTCAATGAAAATGTAACATATTATTGGGTTGGTACTGGGTTGGTACTAGATCAGTACAGGAAGGGAGGATTGTAGAATTGGAGCATGCAAAAAGTATCAATGATATCCTTGCAAATAATTAGGTGGGACCCACATTCATTAGCCTTGCAAATAGTTAGGTGGGGTCCACGTTCGCTAGCCTTGCAAATAGGGGTGGCAACGAGCTAGCTCGGTCTGAGCTAGGCCCTAGCTCAGCTTGTTAATTCTAGACCGTGCTACAGCCGAGCGAGCTGGACCTAGGGCATCAGAGCTAAAACCTCAGCTTGAAATCGTAACAAGCCAGTCCGAGCTAGCTCGCGAGATGGCTCGCTGGGTCTTGTTTTAAGAAGAAAATAAATTTTACAAACTTTTTGGATCGAGCTGGATCGCTGACCACTGTTGAAATTTTAAACCCCTAAATTTGTTGAAATTTTAAAACCCTAAATCCTAAACCTTAAACTCAGTGAACAAACTAATTAGTGCAAAATGAGCTTGTCTTACTTAATTAATTAATTATAATATTACACCTAATGCCACATAGATTGAAGTTTTTCCATACTAAAATAATATAATGCTTGTTTGTATACCAGGCTAATTAAGAACTAAAATAAGACTTACATTATCTCAACAAAAAGAGCACTGAATGATTTCGCATTTCATCAACCTACCATAAACCCAATTTAGGGTTTTCAAATATCAACAAATTGCTGAGAGAGATAGAGAGGGAGAGGGATACAGATCAACATAGAGAGAGGTGGGAGAGAGAGAGAGAGAGAGAGAGAGAGAGCGGAGAGAGTGAGAGAGAGAGAGAGAAGGAAAGCATGGACACCCACACCGGCTGGCAGGTCGTAAGGAGGAAGCGCCGTTACCCCGACCACTGGAGGCCGGGAGGACGGTTAACGCCGGAAATATACCTACCCCGAACCCAAACCTATGTACCATATCAAACAACCCCGACCTATGCCCAGGTTGCTGCTGGCCGCTACACCCACCCCCAACCGCACCCATCACCGACTCCGGTAACCACCCCGCCAGCCCCCAACCAACCTACCTCCCCGCCAACCTCCCCCCCTCCCCAACATATTACCTATCCCCACATAGCCCTACCCTGTTACGTTTCCCACCGTCCCCGAAATTTGCAGAGTGGAAAGATCGTTGTTTTAAATGCTGTAGAACTGGCCACTCTATTACCGTCTGTTGCAACCCGGCAAAATATGGCCGATGCTGGAAAAATGGTCACACGGGCAGCGCCTGTAAGGAGCAAGCAAAAAAACCGGCGCCAATGCCAACGGCCCTGCCAACCACTGTCCCTACCTTGGACCATCCAGATCCTGGTTTTAACGAGCTGCTCATGGGGGATAGGCCACTCAACCCCCCACCTTTACCTACAAACCGACCCCACAAAGTTCGTACCTATGTTGACTGTGATGCCGAGTACCGTCATGAACTCAATAGGCTGCAGCAGGCGGTACTGGTCAATGCAAGTGCCATTTTGGTTAACTTTGAAATCTCGGTTGACAAGGTGGCAGAATGGATCACAAAGTCTAACCTCATACAGGAACGAGAAGTAACCATCACAGCCATGACAAACAATCATTTCCTGGTTATTATGCCGGAAGGTTTAGCTCCCGAAACACTCGTAGAGGCAATCCCGTATGAGGTATGGGACGAGGTAGTCACTTTCCACAGATGGGATCCCATGGATAGGGCCAAACGGGTCATACCTCAGTTCAAGGTTATGGTGGATCTGGTTGATATACCGCCGCCTCTCTATAGGGAGAAGGGGATCATCCAAGCAGTCGGATCATTTGGGGTCTATCTAGGCACGGTGGCGCAGCAAAACTCAGCTAACATATCACGTTGGACAGCCGTCGTGGCAGTAGTGAAACTGGAGGATGTGCCGTATTCGGTTTCAATGGTGGCCGAGGAAAGGAGTGGGACATTGAACTCAAGCCGGTTAATTGGTGCCGGGCGCCATTGTACTCGGCAGAAGACTTCCCAGAGCCTCTACCGAGTTTTGTCAAGCCTCCAAAACCAAAGGAAAAAGCGCGCTTCATCACCATTAGCGATAATGATGAAACAGAAGATGAAGAGGACATGATAGCTATGTCAAGAAGGGTGTTAATGCAAATTTGCAGAGGACGTGATCCGGCGACGTTGCCGACTCAGTTGAGGAATGTAATAGACAGAGTTAAACCCATGAACACCGGTGAGTCTTCTCGGCCGGTCGCGTTTCCCCCGGAGACAGACTCGGCAGCGGGGGGCCAGAGACATATTCATGAGACGGGTCGACCCGAAGCAGTTATCCAACTTGCCGCACAGGAGGTTACTATACCTCTGGCTAAACAAACGGAACTGGGTCATGCAGAAACTTTACAAGGAGTAGGCAGCGCCACTCCCAAGAGACAAGGGGTGCTACAGGAGTTTACTTGCAAGTCACCGCATGCAGCTAACCAAAGTGGGGAGTATGTGGAACAGGGGGACATCACAGAAGGTGTAGCGGGTCACTCAGAGGACCAAAGCCGACCCGACACCAATTTGTCTCCTATCAGTGTACCACAACAGACAACAAACAACTCACCGGTGTCAACCCTATGCGCCAAAAGTTTGGCAATTTTGGGTACGAGGTACGAAACGCCCAGCCCGAGGCCTGACCCAGATCACATCTTGGGGATTTCTGCAGCAACACAACCCGAGAAAGTACTGGGGGGCAACAGGTCGTGCACAGAGGAGGTAGAATGGGCGAAAAAATAGAGGCAGGCCTGCTGCTGGCCTGTTAGGAAATTTGCCTTTCAGTGCCGGCCCATCAGATGAGGGGCCCTCTACAGCGGAGCCCGCCAGAACAGGCCTCAACCGCAGGCCCTCGCTAGCTGCACCCTCCAATACGGGCCTGCACAGCGCTGGTTGTTCACCTTTAGGGCCTAATGCTCACGGGCCACCCCAAACTGAAGGGAACACGGCTGATCAGCCCAACCAAAGAGATGTCGGCCTTGTAAAAAATTCGGAGGGTTTCTACACGGTCCATGTCTCTTATTCACACTGTAGAGCTGTAGCGCAAGGCTGTGGACTAAACCCAGAGAGTGTGCTGCAAACGGTGGAAGAAGATAATGTGCAGCGGGTTTTGACACCGCCCGAAATGGAGGAGGAGCCCACTCCGGATCAACCGGGTAATAGCCAGAGCCGACAAAATTCACACCTGCACTTTCCTAACTCGGACACTGAATTGGAAGATGAATCAGACGATGAGACAGAGGGATTGGAAGATGAGTCGGATGAAGAGTTGGGGGCAGAAACCGCCTCTGACAGGGATTGAGTCGCCCCATCCCTGGTTTGTATTTGAGTGATGTTTTTAATTCTTATTATGTATCTTACAAAACTGAAAATTTTGTCTTGGAATACGAGAGGTTTGGGGGATGTTAGCAAATGCAATGTTGTTAAGAATATTATTCGGAGATCCAGATGTGATATAGTTTGTTTACAAGAAACGAAATGGAACCGCGCTGATTTTTCAGAAATAGCGAGTATTTTACCAAATTTTTTTGAAAGAAGATGTGTTATCTTAGATGCCCGGGGTTCGGTTGGAGGTTGTCTAATTGCTTGGAAACATGCATATCTGTTGATTAATTCATTCACAACCCGGCACACATGCACAGTGGTCCTAAAACACCCGTCAACGGGATCACAATTCACACTAACCTCGGTCTATGGTCCGAGCCGCAACGATCGCAAACGGGATTTTATTCAGGAACTTAGAAACCTGGCTGACGGAATTCAATCGCCTTGGATCATGTGTGGCGACTTTAATTTGGTTAGATGGTTAATTGATCGGTCGGGTACCATGCGAAGTTTTGGCCTTATGTTTGAGTTTAACGACCTAATCCGAGACCTCCAGCTTCTTGATGTTGAATTGGAAAATAGACAATATACGTGGTCAAACAAGCAACCCGCCCCGGTGTTTTCCAAGTTGGATAGATGTTTCATATCGGCGGAACCGCATATGGATCAGTTGCAAAACCCGTTCACAGCTCTGGAGATAGAGCAACCGCATATGGATCAGTTGCAAAACCCGTTCATAGCTCTGGAGATAGAGCATGCGGTTAAGCAATTGGCAAATAACAAGGCCAGTGGGCCAGATGGGCTGCCGCACGAGTTTTTTAAACAATACTAGCCTATTTTAAAAGAAGATGTGGGGGTAATTTTTGGAGAATTCTGGAAGGGCACTCTGGATCTATCTGATGTTAACAAGGCTAACATAGTGATGATACCAAAAAAAGTGGTTGCGCTCAAAGTCGAGGAGTATCGCCCAATCAGCATCATTAATATGGTTCCCAAACTCATCACCAAGGTATTGTCCAATAGGCTCCGAGAGGTCCTTCCGAGCCTAGTCTCCTCATAACAGACAGCATTTACTCGTGACAGACACATTGCGGAAAATTTCCTTGCCACAAGGGAAATTTTGCAACATGTCTCATAGTCGGGTAGAGGAGCAATTTTCGCAAAAATCTTGTGAAGGCCTTTGACTCTCTTGATTGGGATTTCTTACTAACTGTGCTACGGGCTCGAAAATTCCTGGAAAAATGGATAACCTGGATAGAACAGATCCTAACCTCGTCAAGGTCAAGAATCGTACTCAATGGAGCGCACACGGATTATTTTCTTCATAAACGGGGCCTAAGGCAAGGCGATCCTATATCTCCAATGCTCTTTATCATTGCGGTTGATGTGTTCCAACGGATGATTGAAATAGCCAATAACCTCTTGCCTAACCCGTTATCCAACCGTTGCTCTAAAGCTATCTATGACTCCAATATGCTGATGACACCGCCATAATTGCCAATGCGGACCCTGGACTTTAATCACCTTCAAAATATCCTCCGATTGTTTTCAAGCATCTCGGGCTTAAAAATAAATTATGATAAGAGCAGCTTCATACCGTTCAACCTTAATAGAAGAGAAATTTGGGAGGCAAGACACATTCTGCTATTTACAAAGGCGTCTCTACCTACTGATTACTTGGGCATGCCACTATCCATTTCTAGACCGAACAGGCCAGATTTCATGCATTTGATTGAAAAATTGGAAAGGAGGCTAGAGGGCTGGAAAGGCAAACTCATCTCTAGAGGCGGCCGATTACAATTGGTAAAGTCAGTCCTTTCTGCCATCCCGGTTTATTTTATGATGTGTTTCAAATTGCCGGTGTGGGTTATTCAAAGAATCGATGTCATTAGAAGGGCATTTTTGTGGGGCAGAAATGACAAAGAGGGAAGGGCGATATCACTCATGAATTGGCCAACGGTTTGTATGCCGGTTACATTAGGAGGCATGGGCATCCATGATTTGGCAACACATAACACTGCACTGCTTTTGCGATGGTGGTGGCGGGCCTACACAAATCACAATTGTCTTTGGACAACCACAGTCACAGTGCTCAAATGGACCGGGTTGTATGCAACGGGCCCCAACTATTGGATGCAAAATGGCTCCTTTTTTTGGAGGGCATTGCTTCGGTTGCTGCCACTGTTCAGATGGTCCACAACGTGGGCTATCGGAACGGGTGAGTCTATCTCCTTCTGGCTCGATGCATGGCATGACCAGTCACTCGTAACCCGGCTAGAGCCGGGACATCGGCCAACTCAACCGAAGATCTCGCTGAGAGACGCACAGCCGCTCTTTCGGGTTTTAATGCCCGAAATAGATCTAACGGTCAACTTCACAACGGCACGAGATGAAATACTGTGGAAGTGGACGGACAGTGGCCGCTATTCTGCGGGGTCCATCTACAAAATGCTAACGACCGGGGGAAAAATTCAATCCGGACAAGCTGATCTGTGGCGGTTACCGGTACCACCGACGGTACGCATTTTCTCATACCTACTGGTACAAGACCGAAATCTAACAGGGGAAGTGATGTTCAGGAGACATATGGGGCATCGGCAAAATTGTCTAAAGTGTCGAAACTGCCCCTCGGAATCGGCACTTCACTTGCTGTTTCTCTGCCCTAATGCGGTCACAGTGTGGTTTGGTGTCTCGGCACACTTCGGTTTCAGAGCAATGATCCCCAGGCTCACCATAGATGAAATTATTATTGCGTCCAAGCAACAAGCAGAGATGGAGGGCAAGGAGAAAAAGAAAATATGGGACTCTTTGTTTCTATGTACGTGTTGGATGCTATGGAAACAGCGAAACCATAGAGTCTTTTCCGGAGTTTTAACCCCACCGGGCATAGTTGTCAATCGTGTTATTGAGGAAACACTGCTGTGGATGAAATGCTGTACTCAGGGAAGAATAGGCCGAGACCATAATCTAATTGCAGAACCTGACTAGAGTGTAGATGCAGCGCTCCAGTGGTCATGCTAGGGACCAGTTTTTGGGCGTATTTTCCTTTTTTTACATACTGATGTTTATTCTTAGAGTACTGAATGTTTTCAGAGTACTAAATGTTTATTTTCATGTAAGTCAGATGTAACACAAACACTATTTGCTGTTTCAATAAAATCACCCTAGGCAGCCTCTGCCAGGCTTTAAAAAAAAAAAACATAGAGAGAGGTGCGATTGAAGGGAAGTAGAGAGAGAGAGAGAGAAGGGAAAGGGGGAAAGGACTGCCTGTTACCCTTTTTGGGCCAATTTCACATAGACCGCTCAAAAAATTTAAAATTACATATCCCCAATTTAATGTTCATAATATCATATTTACCCTTCTAAATTTCAAAAACTAACAAATTTATCCATTTTATTGCCTTTTCTATAATACTCATTTTAAATTTATAAAATATCCATTTTACAATTTCTTAAAAAAAATATAAATATGTAGCATGTTTAAGAAAATGTTTGTCTTCTAATTGGTCGGTATCCGAGGGCAAATAATTAATTTCTCTACTTTTGACACATGCGTAAGCGTGTGCTTAAATGTTAGTGTGTATACGTCAGAAGTAAATAAATAAATCATTTGTTATTGAAAATCGACTGATTATAAGACTACTAATTTTTTACAGAGACTACATTTTTTTAATAAAGAGTAAAATGAATATTTTATAAATTTAAAATAAGTTTCAATAGAAAATGTAACAAAATGGATAAATTTGTGGGTTTTTCAAATTTAGAAGGATAAATATGATATTATGAATTTTCAGATGACGTAATTTTGTATTTTTTTTTGGAAAGTGTAACAGATAACGGACCCGTTAAATTCTCTGAGCGCCTAACAGATAGCGCACCCGTTAAATTCTTTCTGTTCTGAAAATTTTGAATCTGATAGTGCCGAACTATATTTTATAATATAAAAATGATTTGAGTAAAGGTTGGAGGTCAAGTCATTTAACTATATATTTAATATTCATAAAGAGATTCTATTTGAGTTTCAAACTTGCGACTTTCTACATGAAAAACATTACCTTTGCCACTAGGTCAAAGTTTATTCTTATAATATAAAATGATATAAAATGATTATATTGTAATATCATCTATTCTATCATTTTAAATATTTTAGGGTAGTGTTATTTTTTTTTGAGTAAAAGTTAGAGGTCATCAAGCCATCCAACTACTTAATATCTACAAATGATTATTCTTTTCAGATTTCGAACCTGCGACCTCCCATATAGAAAGAATTGTCTTTGCGATTAGACCAAAGGTTGATTCTTAGGGCAGTGTTATTTAATTTAAGATCATAATTTTTAGTATTCAGCGCAAAGAGAATTCTTTATTTCTAATGTCAGTTTCGTTCTTAATAAACACTTTCTTATTTTTGTCTCTAATTAATTAGATTTTTGCTATATATTAATTGAGAAAAATGACAGATTTAGTAACTCTCTTGTGCGCATTAATTCTTATAAAAAAATGTCCCCATGTATGCCTACCTACATAACAAAAATGGTTGCGGCGTAGCCTTAACAATGTATCTAATTTAAGTGACAAAAATAATTGTGTTATTAACAATCTGGAACCACCAGATCTCGACAGACATGCACGTACGTACTAATTAGCGGATCTCTCTCTCTTTTTTTGTTTTGTTTTGTTTAGAATAACAATATCAAATTCTCTTTTTTTCTTTGATGATCGGATGATTGAAGTCTGAAGTTGAATTATCAAAACCGTGGTAAGCTCTTTTACTGCCTGACAATTTTTTGGTATGTCATGTATTGAAGTTGCAAGAATAATTTTACACTTATAATTATTCATCTTCATTCATTGTCAGTGTAACATCCTAGTTTTCGAACACTTGGAGAATTATCTAACTTTAAGTGAAGTGTAATTAAAATAGCAATATGAAATTCCAAGTATATCTATAAGACTCTGTAGTCTGAAAATTTAAAAATAGTATTGTAAAATTCTTAACCAAATATAGATTTATAAATTATTAAGTGGTTATGATAGAAATTCTCAAAATGTCGTGACTTATTCAAACATTCATTAACTTATGGTAAATTGATATGAATTATTTGAAATTCATTTGTTTGTAACATTATGTTAATTCTTGTATTCTAAAAGTCAAATTCATTTATAAAAATTCCAGGAGCTATGTGCAAAATCACTATTCATTTAATAAAAAAAACTTAATACATAATAGAATTTCTTTTAAGATATAAAAGTAAATAAGGGACACTTGGCAGCCATGCTTCTCATTCCTATTATCAAATTCTAAAAAGTTTACAACTCACCTATTTAGCTTCTAGGTGTCTCTACACGTGTCACTGTGCCTCCAACTTTTATTTCTTTTCTTTTCTCTCTCTCTCCCGTTAAGTTTAGACCACCGTTCAAACTGTCAGAGATATAGGGGAGAAACGAAGAAAGGAAAATAATAGAGAAAATGGCGGAGAGAAGAGAATTGATGGTGCCGGTAAGTTCACAACTAAGAACAAAGGAAAGAAAGGATGGTGACAATTTCTCCGGTGACCAAGCAACAATGAGAGGCACGGAGGTAGCGACACTCGAAGTTCTTGTCACTCTTTTCAGAGCCGACTGATTTCATTGCGTTCGTACATTCAAATAATCGGAAGAAGAAGAAAATAGTGAAGAAAAGAAAGGGAAAGGTGTGTCGATGGCCTTACGCGGGTGGTGACGAGAAGAACACAAAGGTGAAGGAAGCTCTCAGTTTGCTTGATTACTTGCCGGTGAACTCGTGGGTGCTCCTGAACAACAAAAATAGCTTGATTACGAATAGCAAACTTGACTTCGAGCAACATCATGCTGTCGTTACAGGTGCGGGTTTCGAGTTATTCTCAGATTCCTCTAACTTATTTTATTGTTATTGTTTGCTTGTCAATTCCTTTGCTTGTTGTTGTTGCTTGCTTGTTTGTTAGTTGCTAATTGGTTGTATTGTTGATGCTTGCTTGGTAATTAGTTGCAGTTAAGTTCTTGAATGTTCTTTTGAATTACATGGCATGAATGCATGAGTTGTAATAATGAGCATGAACATATATTCTATAATTGAATTGTGACAAAACTTGAAGAGTTTAGTGGCAAAATAAGATTGTAGCATGCTAGTGTTATATATTGAGATTAAAGCATCAAGATGCATGATCATATCTTTTATAGCAAAAGTTTGAAAATGAAGTATGATGTTCGAATTTAGCATTTAGTTAAGTCATAATCGCATTGGGAGCATTTGAATTAAATCGTGGGTTATAGTGGAAATATGCATTGTATTTCTTAGTTGAATCAAATGGATGCATGAGCATATATTTCTAGAAAATTTTCGAAACTGAAATGTGATATGATTTTGAAAAGAATGGGTTATGATATGGTATTGTTGTAGGTAAATTATGTTGAAATGTATGGAACATAGAAATGTCCATGCATATAGTACACTATGATTGTAGCAAATGATGTAGTGTGCGGATGTCGATTTCACTCACTTTTTCTTTCAACTTGGTTGTTGCTTATGTTAAAAATACTTGTGTGCTTTCGCTATATTGTGTCTTGGATTCTATTTTGGAATTCCCTGAATTATTTTCTAGTTATGAGTACATAATATGCATGCATGAAATAAGACACGAATTGCATGAGGAATTGAGTTGCATGGCATATGCATAGATGACATAAGACATGAGTTGAACCATAAATTTTGCAATATATACTTGCATGCATGATACATAGTTTTGTATGAACCATGTACCTGTTATACATGAACCTTGAATAGAAATGAGAATATATAGAACACATTGATTTGCTTGTATATGGAATGTCTTGTATGTACTTTGATGGCTATTGAAGAATGAAATCCGAGGGTCATGTAGGCGCCATATTCGGGTAGCGCATAGCAAGAGCTATGTAGGCGCCATATTCGGGTAGGCATAGCGTCAGCTGTGTAGGCGCCATATTCGGGTAGCGCATAGCGAGAGCTGTGTAGGCGCCATATTCGGGTAGCGCATAGAGCTGTGTAGGCATATTCGGGTAGCGCATAGCAGAGCTGTGTAGGCGCCATATTCGGGTAGCGCATGACCGGATTTATGCTTGGTGCAAGAACTTGTAACGCATGATAAACAAAGGAAAATATTTGAGAATTGCTCTACTTGAATAATAGTGCGAATGTTGAATTTATTTAGTTTTCCTCTTGACTTGATTGTGGTGTTACTTTTATAATTGTGTTCAATATATACTAATTGATCCATAAACTTTTAGATTGCATAATTGAATTCTTTCATAAATTTCTTAATGCATCACATGCGAGTATAAGAAGACATGAGTTGAACCATGCTGGTAGTTGATATGCATGGCATGTATATATATTTTCTAAAACTGGTGCATGACATAATAGGAAATAATTTGGCCGAAATAGGAGTTCGATGTAGATTAATCATTTGCGTGATATGAATGCATAGCTTATCTCATGAACATATGACATGGATGCATTAGGTTGCACATGAGGCATGAACATAATATCTGAAATTAAAGTATGGTTGATTTTAAAGCATTTGAGTAAAACATGAGTTATAGTTGAGTTACGCATTGTAAATTTTTGTTTGATTGTTAGTCTTATAGATTGATTATATAAAGTTCAGGGGTTGCCATTTTTGTATCATAAATGAGTATTCCATAAAGTAAAGTTCTCTTATTTTCGTTGACTGATTATAGTTGGTAACTTAGATCATTGGAATCTTTATTATTAATTGTAGTGTATATTTTTGGTGCTCGGTGCTGTTTCAGTTTCAGTTGGTCGGATCTAGGGATAACTCGACTGGAACTGAATACCGCACTGGGAGATTTTCAATCTCTCATCTTTCCACTTTGTGGGTTCCAGGTACAAACACAAGATAAGGAAATACGATTTCGAACTTGAAGACTGTGGGACTTGCAACAAAAAAAAAGTAAGTTATGTCATTGGTAATGTATATGTATTATGTGATTCTGTAAGATAGAATCGCCTTGCACTTGATGAGCGCGGCGGGTTGTCGGCCCGTTGTCGGGGTGTGACAGTCAGTCCATTTCATCTTGTTAAATTATGTCACTGGCAATTTTAAACCACCAAAACTTGACACGTTAAGTTGATTTCTTATTTGTTTGGATGAATAAAGTTCAAAATGACTATTTTTTTTTCTTTATCTTGTTTTTTTAATGATTGAAGAGGCATATCTCATAAGACAAAAGTGGATTTTTTTTAAGTATGAATTGTAAACCTCCATTACTATCATTTTGATGAGATATATCTTTCTTTTGACATCAGAACTTTTGTAATCTTTTCATTTTTCTTGTGACTTTTTTGTAATCCTAATATTAATTTGTAATGATAATTAATTAGAAAGCTCAGGCACTGGCTTTTATGGTCTTAATGTTCTTAATTTTACATTCTTTATCAACTCATTAATTACTAGCACGTACATATAAAGAACAAGGAAAAATGCAAATATGAAAGATAGCATTTTAATTTTGAATAGTAAAAAAACTTGGGCATATATATCGATCGTCACATATAGATACGGCCGCAATGACTTGGGACCTTTTATATCGTCACATAGGCAAAGTGGAATAGAGACTTTGGGACCTATATAATGTAACGATCTACTGGTACAGATTCTTTTAGAGAAACAGATTTAATTATAAACTCTTAATGTATATAAAAGCCTCACCATGCCAACTGTTATATATATATATATATTATAGAGGAGGGTTCCACTGCATCTTTTGGTGCACCTAACGTGCACTCAAACTCATATTTTATTTTTAAAGTTCAAATAGTCGATTCGAACCTTCCAACGTGTTATTATTAAAATGTGCTTGGAGACCAAATTTTACATTTTTTGGAAATTTTTTACTATTTTTTCAGAATTTTTGAAAATCATCACTTTGCTGAATTTCAAATTATTGTTTAGTTTAATCAAAATTCTGAAAAAATAGTAAAAAATTTCCAAAAAATGTAAAATTTGGCCTCCAAGCACATTTAATATGAAGAACACGTTGGAAGGTTCGAATCGACTATTTGAACTTTGAAAATAAAGATAAGGTTGGGTGCAGTTTGGGTG